>PVKM010001482.1:59909-77149 GCA_004027735.1 Carollia perspicillata
GCTGGGATATTTTTACCTTTCCTGTAAGGCCTCTTTAGACTGAGTGTGCCCATGACTGAAGGTCACTGTCTCTCATGAGGGAGTCAGCCCTGGGGGCTGACTTTCAATGACCTCCTCCTTCTGGAGATTCTGGTGATCACAGCCTGTCTTTGCCCCTTTGGGCCTCTGGGTGCCAACAGCTCAGCTGTGTGGTTGGCTTCAGGTTATTGCACTAACCCTTATGGTTCCCATAACCCCACTTTTGTTAGCAGCCCCCTTGTAAGTAAACTCTTCTCAAATCATCTCTCCGTGAGTGTCACATCTGTGTCGGACCCTGGCTGGTCTAGGTGCTCTAGGCTGGCTGACAGAGCCAGCTGGCTCTGTGTTCAGAGGCAACAACACAGTATAGTAGAAAGAGCTTTGACTTTTTCCAGACACGGTTTGAATTTAGTTTTGTTAATTCCAAGTTTGTAACTGTGGGCAAATCTTACGTCTCTGGTCCTCAATTACAAAAATAGGTTAACTGTACCTCTTTAGAGAGTTGTTCTGATGCTTGCAAAGAAAATTGTCTGCACATAGTAGAGCCTCAATAATTGCTGGTTTGTCCCACTCCTTACAAGTGTCCTTTCGTATAAAGAAAAAGGCCAAATGGGATTGGGAGAGAGGCAGGAAAGCTGGTGAAAAGCTGAGTTAGGTCAATGCCTAAAAATCTCTTCATCTATCTCAGCATTTGTTTGTCTTCCCAGCAGGCCCCTCTCCAGAACGGGAATCCAAGAGGGGCTGTATTTTCTCATCACATCACCAACACCCTGACTCTGATTAGAAACCTTCTTCTCCACAGCCACGCAGAGCAGGTCTCGGCCAGCCCCGCTGGTGTCGCCCCGGTGGGAGAGCTCAGTGAAGGGCAGCACTGATAAAGGGGCCAGTGGTGGTGAGGGATGGAGGGCGACCGAGCCCAGAGATGCCTCCTGCACTTGGGATTGTGTTGAACTTCCCCTTGATGCTACCTTCACTGCCTTTGGTCAAGCTCTCTCTTGCCCTGCTGCCATTTTCGGCCCCATGTAGGATTATCCACAGGAATCAAGAGTCTATTTTTAAGAGCAGAGCCAAGGGGTACTCAGAGCAGGTCCCTTCCACCATTGTCTAGATCTACCTGGAAATCCATTCCAGATCAACGCACAATTTAAGAAAAAATGGAAGTCTCACACAAATTCAAGTCACATTTTGTAGCATCACGTAAGTATGCTACCCCTTAGTGCTTCCCACAGAAAAATTCTGGGGCCCCCCATCCCCCATGCTGCTCTCCACTATTTCTCCATCCTGCCTGATGCCCCTCATCTGGCACCAGTGACACCCCCCCACTCCCACCAGCAGGTCTTTCTCCAGGCTCTCTCATTTAAATGCAGTCAGTACTGAAACAACTTAGTACTATAGATACGGAGCAGAGATTCCGCGTCTCTCTTTCCTCGGAGCTTCCAGAGAGCTACACACAACCTGATTCATGCAGGAAGCTGTAAGGGTCATCTATTTGCCTTCTCCTCCCAACTCAAAACAATGTGCCGACCCCTCAACAACAGCTGTTTTCAACTTTGACACCCCCCTCCCCAACAGACACATATCTTTGGCCTCCATAATGATCAATATTCTCGTGTATCACACACTCCTATGGGCATGCATGGTTCATTGTTTACATTTAACAGATGCATTTGGAGCAGCTTCCATGTGTCAGGTTCTGTTTTAGGCACTGGTGGATCTAGCAGTCGATAAAGCAGAGGAGGGCCTTGCCCCTTAGGAGCTTCTATTCCCAGCTATTATCTCTTTTCCCACCTCCCTCAACACCCCTCACAGCAACAAAGCAAAGCAAAACAGAACCAAATGAGAAGTATCAGCCTTTCTTTGAAAATTGGGAAAGGGGACCAGCAAGTGCAAGTTGTGGCTGGGTGCTCAGATCCTGGAGCCAGACGGCCTAGGTTCATATCCAGGATCTGTCACTTACTAGCTGTATGACCTTGGAAAATTGCTTAACTCCTCTGTGCTTTTGTTTCCTTATCTGCCAGTGAAGGTATCTATAGCACCTACTGGAGCCGTGAGGGTTTATGGTGCCAGCATGTACAAACCCTCCGTGAAGTTTGAGTTTTAAGTCTGTGAACAATGATCATGTGACTGACAGCCAACACTGCCTTGCAAGCACAGTTCTAAACCCCTTGTGTGTATTGAAGCCCCCACAACCACCTACAGATGGGGACTATTATTACCATGTTTATTTTCATGATGAAAAAATGAAGACACAGAAAGGTTAGGTAACTTCCCTAAGATCACACAGCTAACACATGCCAGAGTTGAGCTTGGAACCCAGGCCACGTGGGTACAGTTTGTTCTTTTTCGTTACTGTGTGCTTTCAAGGTGCTAGGCCTTAGGTCAGTTAAAACAGGATTTGAACTATTTGTACCTGTTCCCTTTTCAATCAGGAAGCAGTAGAAGGCAAATAGTAGTGAACATAACTTCAGCATTTTTTTTTATTGTGACCTCCCTATGACCTCCCCCTTTTCCTCTGTGGATTGGAGCCCCCATTGAGGGGTTCAAAGGCTTTGGGTCTGTGTTCAGTACAGAAAGGAGATTGGACTGACTCACATGAAAGTGCAGAGCACATGCATCTTGTTGGTTTTTCTACCTCATGTTTCCCTCTGGAATAATTTCATGTCTCTGTGATGGTATTTCCTCATCATTAGTGTGAGTTTGTGAGTGCTGGGATGTGTATTTCTGTCCCTCTCTCCTCCCTGGATGAAATGGGCAAGGCCATTTTCATCTCTTATTGCAGGGACATTCTCCTTATTCCTGCCACTTGCTCCGTCTTCAGTGACCTTTGCATTTCCTATTACCTCTGAAAGTATCTATCTTTGGAGGTAAGGCAACATGAGCTGAATGCATTACACATAAAAGTGTGGATGCCTGTTGGCTTATGTTACAGCTTTATGGCATTTTTCATATTATCTATTCACTTCTTAATCTAGTCTAATTTCTGCACTTTTTGACTACTGCCATGCATTCAGCTTCACTTTGTTGGTCTGTCCGTGATGATGCCTGGATCTGTTTCCTGTGAGGTGGCAATTAGTTTAGGTATGTCTGCATATGAGAGCATTCTGCAGTCTCCTCTCCAAATTTCTCCTATCAAAACAGAAATGTGAAAGGTTAACACATTTAATTAATAGACATAATACTCATTTGTTCCTAAGACTGTCTACTCAAAAGGGAGATAAGCATTTTATAAGATATAATTCTAAATGTGGGATGAGAATTTTAGTGATATTTCTTTATAATGTATATGGACATGGTATGGCAATTTGGAATGGTATTATTCCATAAAGCAATTCTACAAGAGTGCATTATAAATAGATCAGATAGTCTCTGTCTGTCTTTGTCTCTCTGTCACACACATATAACGCACATACAGGGGTGGGAAAAAGTAGGTTTATAGTTGTTTGTATGGAAAAATACAACAATTAATAAATAATAATACAAGAATAGCCCTGGCTGGTGTATCTCAGTGGATTGAGCGCACGCCTGCAAACCAAAGGATCCCGGTTCGATTCCCAGTCAGGGCACATGCCTGGGTTGCAGGCCAGTTCCCAGCAGGGGATGCATGAGAGGCAACCATACATTAACATTTCTCTCCTTCTCTTCTTCCCTTCCCCTCCAAAGGTAAATAAACAAAATATTTAAAAAAATAAATAATAATACAAGAATAAACTCTGTGGTTTGTGTACCCACAACTGTAAGCCTACTTTTCCCACCCCTGTATATATAAGGTCAAGTGTACCCTGTTATAATACACAAGGGCACACACACTCACTCTCACACCTATACTTGCACAGTACTACTGATCCAAACTCACTGGGGTGGGTGACATTTTCTTTTCCTGCTGATAGATTTTTGTTGATTTATCCTCCTATTTTTCCCTGGTAGCTATGATCACCTGTCTTTGGACAGTCTTTCCTTTCTCTCTCCCCTTATAGCGATCCTTTCCTTCCTTTGAAACATAGATTAAGTCCCACCCCTTTCACAAAGCCTGCCCGATTTGTCCAGCCCACTCTGCTCTCCCCCCTGGTTCCATTCATAAAGGATTCATAGTCGGTAGCATACAATTTGACATCACAGTCATTGTCTGGCTGCTCCAGGCGAGTGTTTCCCAGATAAGGTTAGGGGCCCATGAGGAACCCTGATGATATGTACCCAATGGTGCCTGGAATAGTGCAAGTTTTTAAACATTTTTCAAGATAAGACTTAGTTATTAAATTAAAATTAAACATGTGTATTAAATTAAAACTTTGTTGCTTCCAACATGAAATACTAAAATCTTCTGTATGCTTCCTAAAGTTTTGATACAGTACTGGAGCACTTTAATGGACATCAACAGAAAGTTCTTTGTGTGCTGCATTTGCAAAGAAAGACGTAACCTGCAGTGAACGGGAATCATCAAAACATTGCAATGTGTTTAGCCCCAGACAATTGTTTGTTTTTTCCCCTAGAACAGCAAGGGTTTCATCAATGTAGTTGTCATGAAGCTACATGTGCAGGGGTAGCCTTCGGAGGTGTTTAGGAAAAAATCTGTCTCCGAGGAGCTCTTAGAAAGTTGGCTTGCAGTCAACATTGCTTCTGGGGTAACCTTAGCAGAGCAGGCAGAAACCGATGCATGCGAAGCGCTGGGAAGCTGAGTGTGAAGGAGCGTGTGGATTTCTGCCCTGTGTAAAGACTGTCTTCTTCAGTGGCTAAGTACTGCCTGGCCCCAGTAGGGACTCGATAAATATTTATTGGGATCTTTAGATGTCCTTCACGAATATTGATGTGAAGCAAGTTTTGTGATTTCTTAGTCTGTTGATCACAGATATTCATGGTAGACAATATTTCTGGAAGGAATTACATCAGCATAATGCAAAGCCCAAGACAGCCTTTGCACAGCCAGCTGGCCACGTTTTTGGTGTTAAGCACTGACATGCCCTATAGATTACTCAAGGGGCCAAATGGTTCAGTTTCCTAGTTTCAGGACCAGTTAGGAACTTGATTAAAATGTGCCAGAACCAGGAAATGTCTCTCCTATCAGCTGGTGATTCCTGTTTATTGCTTGCATAATTTACCATTTTGCCTAGAGAAAAGGCTTAGAATGTGGAGAAGCTTGTAACAGGTGTAGTGTATGTTCCTGTTTTTCCTAGTAGCAGATGGTGCTGAAAGAAGATCATCTCTGTGGGACCATTATGGGATAATGCACAGGAATAAATAAGCACAATGATAGGTCTCAGCAAAGACAGCCAGGTCTTGGGGTCGGTCCCACATTTGCAACTGGTACATACACGCTGAGCCGGTTTATCTATAAGCTGGGGAAGTCCTGCTTAAGACTCTAGTTTTTTCCTTTTTATTTTCATCCATATAAAATTTCCCCTCACATTCAAACCAGTCTGCTTCTTGCTGGAATTATAGGTAGTGTATTAACAAGGATCTAAATAAAGTGAAGTTCTTTGCAATAGAGCTTTACACTAAAAGGGAAGAGATAATTTTCCTTGGAGTTCCTTCCCAGCCCCCAACAATTTCTGTTTTTATTTTAATGGGTTAGATGGGACCTGGTCTTTGATCTTGGCCTCTTAAAATCCAAGGAAGCAAAGGAAGGTTAATTCCAGCAATTCTACCCTAATGCATGCCTGCTATTCTGCATGAAGGACACAGCACGAATATAATTTAACCTGATATTCGAGTGAGGGTATGATTATTTTCTTTTGTGCAAAGGTAATTTTCATCTTTCCTGGGAAAAATTAACCCCTATGGTTATTAGTTTTCTCTATATGGTCATATATTTGTATATTCACATATGCATTTATATGTATATTCAGCTCTTCACATATTTATTTTAAAAGTAGTTTTATTGTATTTTTTTCCATTACCATTTAGTCTCCTTATATCATGCCCCCCTGCCCCCCACCCTGCAATCACCACACTGTTTGAATCGGACAAGACCCCAGCAGTATGTCAGTAGGACCTCGGTTCATCTCCCTCTCCTTGTTTAAATTTTATTTCTTAATATCCAAGTCTCAGCAGTATTTGAGGAATATTGTTCCCCTGGCCTAATGCAATTTCTTCCACATGATGTATTCTTGGTCTCTCCCTTATCCTCCCTTCAATTGCTGACAACACTGTTTAGTCCATTTGGGGCTAAAATGCACTGAAAGCAAATAGCATACTATTTTAACATTCTGCTCGATTCTTCTTTATTGGCAAGAAAGTCTGTCCAGCAGGTTGGTTAAATAGACTTTACCTCCTTTAAGAAAAAAATAAGCAAATAATTTTATGTCTTTGACAAAAGAGGTGATGCACAGATGCAAGCTTATCAAAAATAATAACATTTCCCAAAGCACTTGACTGTGTATATGTTTGCCTGCGTATGAGGTTTATATATATGCATATATATGTATATATATGCATTGTGTATATATATATGTATGTATATATGTGTGTGTGTGTGTGTGTGTGTATAAAATCAGGTATCCAAAGCTAGATTCCTTTTTTTCTCAGCACCGTAATTATTGGTGCGTTCTGAAATCTCATTATGCATCTAGATCTAAGACCTACTGATATGCTTCTTTTCCTATATTTAAAAATATATACTAAATGTAAGTGTTTAAAATGTGTTTTTTTGTATGGCTGCACTGTACGTAAATACAGGCGTTGGACCTGCACTCAACCTCGGCAGTGCAAATGTCTGCGGGGAGCAGTGGGTTAATTTTTGATTGCCTGCTCTACCCGCATCCTTGGAACGAAAGAAGCCTGCATGAGAAAGAACAAAAACAGACTGTCTTTGTGATGCCACGTGCATCTGCCTCTAAATTCCAGTATGGAACATAAATGCAACAAGAGTTGAAAGAAAACAGAAGAGAAATGGATCTTGAATTGGGGTGATTTTATTTTAGAGCTTTAAAATAATGATCTCTTCAGTTTTGCAATTTCTTGAACACAGGGTGCAAGTCTAGGTAATGATGGGGTGTGCAGGGGCCAAAGGGGACCCACAAACATTGACTAAATCTGAAGGAACCCCATGTCATTCCACCACCCTCCAATTTGGCTAAATTGCCAAATAATGATCACTGGTGTATAAATAAAGTTAAGAAAATGATATTTTTTGGTCAAGGTCTTGTGTCTAACAGTAATAAACATGTGGAGAAGGTACAGTGTTGTAATGCTGATCATATTTACTAAGCTTATTAAATAAAACCAATACATTCTACAGCTGAGAATTACATTAAAAAATCTTCACTTTAGTTAGATAACAATGTAAATTCCTCTTATTGTTTACCACGTGTATTAGCTTTAGCTTCATTTCACAGGCAATATTTAGTTATCAGTATTTTTAATTTACCTTTTTTAAAAAAAATATTATCATCTTACCTAGAGTGCAATTATCCGTTCCTGTCTAGTAGGAATGAATTAGCTCGGGAGTTACTGCAAGGTAAACATTGCTGAGAAACCATAATTTTTCTATTGTGCTTGTCTAGTTAATAAAGGGAGGCATTTACTTTTCCCCTGGTTACCAATTGTACTTTGTTCGGTAATTAAGGAAGTGAGTCGGTGCTCCCACATTTTGGCCTTTCTCTAACCTCTGCAGGCTTGTCCAGGATGCCAGAGCCAGTTTTGTTATGGTGCTGGCTGCTTATGGGGAAGCCTGGGATGAAAGCAGATAGGATTCTAATAGTTACAACCTTCAATTAGTATCAGCAGTTTGATCATTGTCAAGTATATAAAATATAGTCTGCTGAGAATAATCTGCAGGTTCCTTTTCAGTGTGTATGTTTCAGGGCTTTCAGAAACAGCTCTTCCACCAAGTGGAACACATTTAAAAATGCACATTATCTCTGCACATTTTTACTTACCCATGTGTTCGGAGGAGAAGCTGCATTTTGCTGTCAGATGAAGGTTCGAATCCTAGCTCTACCATTGAATTAGCTGTGTGTTCTTAAGGAGTGTGACTTAACCTTTTTTCTTGAAATCTCTGTTTTCTCATCCGTAGAGTGAGGATAACAATACTGCTTACTTCACAGTGTTAGTGTGAGGAGGACGTGAGGTGGTGCAATACCGCGTTGCGTATGGTGCTAAACCCATGCTGCGAGTCCAATAAATGTTTTAGTTATTGTCACTGTTGAAGTGTATTTATTCTATAGACTGTGCGTTGGACTATAAAGTTGCGATGCTGATTTGGGGATGAGGATCATGAAATTATTCGACTCATTTTTTTACAAGCAATCCTTGCAAAGAACTCTTTTCTGCCTTGTTCCGCTCACACTTGAAGCCTCCACCCAAGGTTGCATCTTCCTGGAAGCGCCTCCTCACTCCCTCCCTCCAGCTGGGACCCCCCATGCAGGGTGCAGGGTGGTCAGCACCCTCCTCCCACCTCCACGAAGGCTCGGTGGTTATTGGTGCCCTGTAACTGTCGTTTTTTCCATCGCCCCCCGCCCCCAGCCCCTGCAGGTGAATTTCATGTCTTCTTATCTTGGAGTTCCCACTGCTGCGTGGGCATGTGGTCAGAGCAAGAAGTCAATGAAGGTTCCTTGCAGGAAAAAGTGAAATATAAAATACTGTTATTTATATATGCCAACAAACATGATCTTTCAGTGACTTTGTTTTACCTTGTACACAATAACTTTTCCCTGTAACCATGATCTTGTTTTTAACTCAAGTCGTCTTCAGGACTCGTGACAAATCCTTTAAAAATATCGTGCCGTGCAGCACTGAGGAGGCTGTGTGTTGGTTCCCTTAGTCCCCCAAGGTCCCATGAGGTGGGGGACCAGGCTTTTCTGAAACCACCCCATTTTTTAAACTGTTTTAGTTCATTTGTTGACTTGCCAGTTGTTAAGGCTAAAATGGAAAGAGACTAGTGGAAGCAGCAGGACAGTAAAATTGTCTTCCAAGGATGGCATTGTTTATGGAATTTGATTTGCTGCTTACCAATTGCTTGGTCTTTTCCTAGTATGTATGTCAGCAAGTTACGATGCTCTAGTTTCTGGCAAAGCCTAGAGTCTTACTTATAGAATGTGCCCAAACTAGGCAATTACTTTAGGCTTCTCTGTTGCTACTAATATGTGAAACCAAGAACAGGAAATTATTATTTTAACTATAAGTGAATCTTTCATTAATGTGCCCATTAAGATATAAGAGAGCAATCTATCTGAAAGTTTAAAAAAAACAACCCTAATGGCAACTGATTAGATAGCTTAACAGCAAAGAAGAAAAATCAAATGCTTCAAGGTAGATTTTCTGTAATTTATGTAACTTGGACCATTTTTACTTTAGATTTCTTTAAATAACTTACCCAGAACAGTTGAAAACACACTCTTTTCCACTGAGAAAACCTATTTCTTTGTTTGTAGAAGGACTTGCTAGATTTCTAACATATTGTAGGTGATATTTTGTATGACAGCAAAAATATGCAAAACTCTTATGAGGTACATTACATTTTGAAAATTATCTGCAAATAGAAAATTATTGCTCAGGTGCTATTTTACTTTTATAGGGATAACATCAATGACTATCATAGTAAGAGCAAAAACTGCAATACTCTGGGCTTTGCAAGGAGGCTATTTTTTGTTTTCATTTAGCACGCCCTCATTTAACATTCATTCACCTCTTTTATGGACTCGGCACATGGAACACAAGGATGACTGGGGCATGGCAGGTATTCTCAAATAGCTTATGTATCAAGTACAAGACAAAAGAAAAATATCAAGTAACCACAACCAAGGCAGAATATGGTAAGCACTCTAAGACAGGCAGTTCTGAGGTGTAGGCAGTTCAGAGCCCTGTGTGTACGGGAGAATTTACCCCAGAATAAATAAAGAGGAATATTTTGAGTATTTAGTTGGTTTTATGCAATGATTTCTTGTTTGTGGTCCTTGGATCTGAAAACATCAATACGTCCTCTTCCATAGTAACTGGCCATTATATGGAGGTCTTTAATTTTCATTTGCACATATATGTGATGTCCATTCTGCACCTGATTTCACAGCACTCTTGAGAAGTGTGTAGAACAGGTGTTACCTGGTTTTATGGAGTGCAGTCGAGGGCAGAGAGGTGATGGCTGGCAGAAGGGCGTGGCTGTTCAGTAATAATCTGGGACTTTATCCCTTCTGACTTTGAATCCCACTCTTTCCCTCTTTGTTTAATTTTTTAAATTACAGCTTATATTCAGTGTTACTTTATATTGGTGTCAGATGTACAGCATATTGGTTACACAGTCATATACTTAAGAAAATGTTTCTCCTGACATTTCCAGCACCCAGCTGGCACCACGCATATTTATTACTTTATTACAGTACTATTAACTACATTTCCCATGCTGCACTCTACATACCCATGACTCTTCGGTCACTACCCATCTGTACTCCTCAAACCCTTTACCTTTTCACCCAGCTCCCTAGTCCCTCTCTCCTCTGGCAACCATTAGCCTGTTCTCCATATCTCTACGAGTCTGTTTCCGTTTTGTCTGTTCATTTATGTTGTTCTTTAGATTCCACATATAAGTGAAATCAGGTGCTATTTGTCCTTCTCTGACTGACTTATTTCACTGAGTACAGTACCATCTAGGTCCATCCATGCTGTTGCAAAGGGTAAAATTTCGTTTTTATTTATGGCCAAGTAATATTCTATTGTATGTATTACCACAGCTTTTTGCCCCCCTGTTTATTGATGGGTCCTTGGATGTTTTCCATAGCTTGGCTATTGTAAATAATGCTGCAATGAACATAGGGGGTGCATATATTCTTTCTAATTAGTGGTTGCGGTTTCTTTGGATATAATCTCAGAAGTGAAGTGGAATTGCTGGGTGAATGGCAGGACCATTTTAATTTTTTGAGGAACCTCCACATTGTTTTCCACAGTGGCTGCAGCAGTCTGCATTACCACCAACAGTGCGTGAGGGTTCCCTTTTCTCCACGTCTTCATCAGCACTCGTTGTTTGCTGATTTACTGATGATAGCCATTCTGACATGTGTGAGATAGTATCCCATTGTGATTTTAATTTGCATTCCCCTGATGATTAGTGATGTCGAGCATTTTTTCATGTGTCTATTGGCCATGTGTATGTCCTCTTTGGAAAAGTGTCTATTTAGGTCTGTTGCCCATTTCTTAAAAAATTGGGTTGTTTATTTGGTGTTGAGTTGTATGAGTTCTTTATAAGTTTTGGATATTAACCCCTTATCAGATGTATCATTGGCAAATATGTTCCCTCTTTCAGTGGGTTGTCTTGAATCCTGGTCTTTTTGATTGGGTTGTTTTCCTTCTCAAATAGAATATTGTGAAAAGAAATTAATGTAAGTGTAGAAAGTGCTGTGCAATGTGTAGCATAAACATTCAATATTCAATCAACACATGGAGAAGTGGTGGAGAACAGAGAGTGCACCAAAAGAATGGACTGGAGTGAGTTAAAGGCTTTGACGCATATCCAGCTCATTAGAGAGCTACAATTCTTTAAGTGGATTTGAAAGATTGGCTAGCAACAAAGTATTTAAATTTTGCCTAAATGACCTCAATTTCTATTTCAATAAATTACTGGTCTCCTTTGCATTAGCCATCCAGCTTGTCAACCATATGTGCAGAGGATTTATTTTCTGTTTCAGGCAGTTCTGTCGAGAAGGTAGGCAAGCTGCCACATTAGAACCTGGCTATGCTTCCAGGTAATATGGGGGAGGGTTGGTGGTGGGGCGGGTGAGGCAGAAGCTGGGATTATCACCTCGAGAAGTTTTCTTATTTGTTCAGTCAGCTGAGTTGATACTCAGGCTTTATTCTAAAATTTAGTTTAAATGCATTGTTTGGAAATTGGGAGACTTTCTCCTATTCCTATGTCTGGCTCAAGGCCAGATGGGCAGAGGGAAGAGCAGAGTGTGTGCAGGGTTAGTCCTAGAAAGCATCGGAGTGCTGCTTAGTTCATCATCTGGAAGGTGGGATGTGGGGTGCCAGCCAGATTTAATTACTTGGAGGTAACGGCAAGGTGTGTGGGCTGCAGCAGGATGGGAGCCGCGGACCAGAGCCTGGGGACACAGGCAAACAGCAGACCGAGAGGTAAGGAGTGGACATGGAGCAATGACCGATCCTGTCAGAGGATGTTGCTCTTGCCCAGGGTTCTGCTCACAGGATTGTTGCAGGAATGTTCCTTCTCACCCAGGCAGCTCTAAGTTGCCATGAACATTGTAGATCAACCTCCCTACCTCAATTTCTTCTAAGACATTTGTTCTGATAGTACCATCAAATCCAGATATCACATACAGCAAAGTTTCTATGGGCAGCACGGTCATGATTTCAATTTGGCCTTTCCTTTTAGATTAATGCCTAACTGGCCTTCCTGTCTCCACCCTTGATTTACTTCAGGAATATCTCAATATAGAAGTTCAGCTGATCCTGTTAAAGCATGTCACATCCTGTATCCTTGTTCAGAATCCTTAGAAGGCTTCCCATTTTACTCAAGTGAAGGCCAGAGTTCTTAAGATCTTTACCCTTCCATACCTTACTTATGAGCTCTCATCCATTGCCCTAACCTCCCCCACTCGCTCTGTACCTACTGGTGTCTTTGCAGCAACTCAGACGTGCCAGGCACACTTTTACACCAGCGCCCGTACACTTGCTTTTTCGCTCTTACTAGCTTTTCTTTTGCTCTGCCCGAGTCTCTTCTGCATGACCTTCAAATCCTTGCAAGCAGTCCCCTTACCAGAGTCCTTTGCCATGTACCCTGCTTAAAGTGGCACCTCTTGCCCTCACCATCCTCCTTCCGTGCTTTGTTTTTCTAACTTGCCATATTCTTTACTTAATAAGTGTATTATCTGCTCTTCCCTAAGGTGAAGTTCCATTAGGGCATGGATTTTTGTGTTTTTAAAAATTTTGTTAACTCTTGTATCCCCAGTGCCTAGAACTATGCCGGGCACACAATAGACATTCAGTAAATACTTTGATAAATAAATAACTTTACATTGGGCTGGGTTCTCTTCTCTGTTTTTTTTTTTTCATCCATCCATCCATCCATCCATCCATCCAACCAACCAATCATTTATGACCCTATCACTCACCACATCCTCTGATACTACTCTCCCCTTTTGTTTATTATTCTGCAATTTCATTAGCTTCCTTTTAGCTTCCTAATCAATCTAAATTGGTCTCCTCCTGAAAGCCTTTGAACTTGCCCTTTCCTTTGCCTAGAAAGCTATTTCTCCAGATCACCTAATACCACTCTGATCTCAGCTCAAATGTCACCCACCTCCTTAGAGAAGTCTTCCCCGACTCCCCTACCTAAATCCTCTCTTCTTCCCCCTCCCCAACCTGAAGATATTTTTTTCATTGCTTTAAGAAAGAGGAAGGGAGAGAGAAACATCGATGCAAGAGAGAAGCATCTATCCATTGCCTCTCGTGTGCTCCCAGACCAGAAATGAACCCTCAACCCAGGTATGTACCCCGACCAGGATTTGGACCCACAACTTTTGATTACAGGAGGATGCTCTAACCAGCTGAGCCACACTGGCCAGGGCAGATAAGCAGCTTCATTTTAGATTCCTGAAAAAGCAGGAGGAAATTCACACCGATGTCAGAATATAAGTGATTCCATTTCTGGAATTTATCTGCAGAAACCCAAAACACTAATTCGAAAGAACATAAGCACCCCTATGTTCATTGCTGTGTTATTTACAATCACCAAGATATGGAAGCAGCCCAAGTGTCCATCAGTAGATGAGTGGATAAAACAACTATGGGACATTTACCCAATGGAAAGCTACTTGGCTGTAAAAAAGAAGATTTTATCCTTTGTGACAGCATGGATGGACCTGGAGAACATTATGCTAAGTGAAATAGGCCAGTCAGAGAAAGATAAATACCATATGATTTCACTCATATATAGCATCTAATGAGCAAACTGAGTTAACAAGCAAAATAGAGACAGACTTATAGATAGAGAGCAGGCTGACTACTCTCGGGAAGGGAGAGGTGAGGGGGACAGTATGATTAAGCAGAAACCAAAAGGACTCATGGACATGGACAACAGTGTGGTAATTATGGGAGGGAGAGGGTATCAGGGAGAGAAATGGTAATGGAACAAAAGGCATTAAAAAATAAACTTAAGAAATGTAAAAAAAAGAAATAGGTAAAAAAATACAATTTTTGGTTACTTAGAGAGTAATTAAAATACACACAAATACATGTATTTTATTTAATTTGATCATTAAATTTTATTGAAAATATACCATGTGCTATGTTATACTGACAAGTGACATCTGTTAAAACAAGCTTCCAGAACACCAATTTGGCTTAGGTAAATCTGTGAAAGAGGTTCAGTATCTGTGTTCTGGATAATTCCCCAATAAAAATATCTTAGCAAAGGGAAACATACAGGCTTTCAAATAATTAAAACTGAACCGCAAATCTTCAAATGTCAAGGGCGTGCTGCGATTTTTGTTCTATACTTTGTGACATTTGTGTCTACTTACCGATATTTACCCAGCTGCAATACTTTCTGAGAGCAGATAATACATTTTCTTAATTTTTTCCTCACCATCCTTATGCTACCACCTTGCCATTTGTAGGGAGGAAGCAACTTTTTATGAACCGTAGATGATCACTGTTAGCTTGTACATATTTGGCATTTCTATCTCATATTCAGGGAAACCGGTTTTTCCTGGAATGAGATCATGACAGGGCGTGATTAAGTGTCTCTGCATGTCAGCTCTGTTTTATGGGAGATGCAGCACCTCTGTTCAAGTGGAAGATTTGTGTGGAGATTTTCAGGAAGGGAGGTGGGTCTGCCCAGTGAAGGCATGTAGAGAATGGCAGGGTTTTAAAGCTGGACAGAACTTTGGACCCTGTAATTCAGTTTTTCCCTTTCACGGATGAGAAAACCGGAAACCAGGGAGTGTGAGCGGCTTGTCGAAAGTCACACGGCGAGCGTCCGTCGGAACCGGAGCTCAGACCCAGGTCTCTTTAGTCCCCGTCTCGTGCCCGTAGGAGGGAGGAGGTCCCGCGCTCCAGGAATTCCGCTTTCCCGGCACAGACAGCAGAACTTAGAAAATCGAGATTAGACCATGTGTCTCGAAAAACAAATGCATTTAACAAAATGTTATGAATCTTTTAACTGAATGTGTTCATAAGAGTCTTTGGTGAGTAGAGAAACATATTTTAGTTTTACTAAAAAGAATAACATCGTCTCATTAAAACAGTGTGTGTCATTATAGATACTAGTAATGTACGAAAAGCCAAGAAAATAAAAGTTACCCACCATTTGACCACTCTTACACAACCATTGTTAACCTATGGATATTGGGGTTCTATATTTCATGTAATACATATGTGCATAAGTATAGAGGTATGTATGTATAAAATATATCATTATATATAGTGTAGTTATATATAATTATGTATAGATCATATATAAAAATATATGTTACATAGTAATACATATCAATACAAGTCTCAATTACGATAGGTAACATATTTATGTGTTGTCCATAAAGTATCCAGCCACGTGATAAGAAAAATAGAGACATTTATTAAAGAAGATACAAGATACAAGAAACATTGTACCTAGGACAATGACTCCTAAGTTCCCTTCAAAGTAGCCACCTTGGGATCTCACACAGTTCTCCCCATTCACCATCAGCTGTTTTGTTGTATTTTCCTGAATCTCATTGACCTTCTGAAATGCCTTGCCTTTCAAAGGTGATTTTAGTTTTGGAAAAAGCCAGAAGTCGCAGGGCACCAAAACTGGGCTGTAGAGGGGCTGAGTCACTGGGGTGATTTGATGCTTTGTAAAAAATCCCTACATGAGATGTGATGCATGAGCGGGTGCATTGTTGTGATGAAGCTGCCAATCACCAGTTGCCCATAGCTGTGACTTTTTTAACCATTCGAATAGTTTCTACAGAAAAATGTTCAAGTTTCATGCCAAATTTGATGCAGATTTGTTGCTCTACTCGCTCAGTCATTTTGAAAGCAGCGGCCACACGGTACACATGCTCCCTCTTCAGCATCCGCCACCCCCACTGACCAGTACAGTGAAGTCAGCATTGTTCACACACACATGCTCATTCCAGTCCACTCTCCCTGGCTGCCAGGTTACATGGATATTGCACAAACTCTTCTCATTGTATTAACAATGGCTGGACTTTTTCCAGACAGACCTCATACATATAATTGACTTTTGCTTAATTGGGATCATGTGAAACAATATTTTAAAATATAAAAATGTGTTGGGGAATGTTTTCTCTTTTCTTATCCTTTGTGTGAGTTTGTTGACTTTAGCATGTCTTCACTATTTAGTAAAACTCACTTTGGGCATAATAATTTTGGGGGGTAGATTTATGGTAACTCACTTTCTTAAAAGTCGATGTTTATTCATTATTTCTGTTTCTTCTTGAGTCATTTTTGATATGTGATAGTTTTCAATTGTATTAGCAAACATTTGCTTATAACATTCTACATTTGAATTCTAATTTGTTCCTAGTTTTGCCCTAGTAGTATTCCTAATACATTTTTTGTCTCATTTATCTTATTTCCTTTTGGATCAAACTTGTCAGATGGAAGTTTATCAGGTGTTTCCACGCACCAGCTCTGGTCGTGGACACACACCAGATCCTTCCTTTAGGGAGCCCTACTTGCCCCAGCTTCTGTGTGTGCCGTCAGTGGACATCCTCCGGCTCTCAGTGCCCTCAGGACTGCCTCAGCAGCAGAGATCCCCTGAGCCCGAGGTCACACCCTTATCCTGGGGCACTCACACACACATGACTGATCGAATCAGGGCTAGAAAGGATGGCTTTGGTCCATTGTGGGACAATTACAACAAGTCAGTTCCTCTTCAGAGCTCCCCATGGGGCCAGCTAGGCTCTTTGGCTTCCCCTGCAAATCATCTTCCCCCTTGGCTTCCTCCCTTTTGCGTCCTCCGTCCACAGGTGTTAATCCCAAGAACCCTTCCTAATTAGTCCTGAACACTAAACTCTGTCTCACAATCAGCTTCTTGAAGAGCCCAAATCACAGCAGTTAGTACCAGAAGTAGGCCAAGCACACTGACGGTAAGATGATGCTCTGGAGATGTATCATTCATTCACTGCCAAGGGGGCAATGAAGATCCCATCGCTTGGTGGCAAGAGGAACACAGATAGCCACTGGTGGTGATCTGGGATGTTTTGCTACAAGGCAATGCACTAGCTAGCGTGAAGTAGTGATCATTTGTAAAACATGGTGGAAACAGTCAGTGAAAG
>PVKM010001483.1:8737-77134 GCA_004027735.1 Carollia perspicillata
TTATTGGGGCGACACTGGTGAACAAAATCATGCAGGTTCCAGGTGAGCAATTCCACGACACGGCATCTGCACACCGGGTCGTGTGTTCACCACCCCAAGTCAAGTCTCTGCCCATCACCATTTACCATCTTCCATTTTCTAGGCTGGCTCTTGTCTTGTTACTTTTGTCCAAGTCTCCACTGCCTTAGGGTCCTCTGTATCACTTTTCCCTCCCTGTTGGTTCGCCAGTTTTTCTGGCTTTGGAATCATCTGTTGTTTTGTTAAGCCACTTTCCTCTTACTAGTAAATTGAGTCAGGAAGACCCACATGTCCCATATTAGCTGAGGGAAAAGCAATTTGCTGTAGTGCAAAGAGGGTATTAGGAGGGTATTATTTTTTTCTCCAAAGAGAAAAAAGAAAGATTTCTCCAATGGGTTGGTTGGCATTTCACCCTTGCTTGTTTTCAATTTTTCAAAGAATTCACTTCAAATTACCATCTTCGACCAAAGCTAACATTAACTTTGCAACAGCAACCAAAAAATGTGAAGTATTAACTCCTTCTCAGCCAGTACTTCTCCATAGTGTTGTGCCTGAAATTTTTACACAGATGAAATGTGGCTGAACTAGCATCACCATGGTAACGTATACTGAGGCATTTTCTGTGTGTGTAGTTCTCCTTGCTGCCTGAAGGCGGCAGGCAAGTCAGGTCAGCTTCACAGTGGTGTCCTACTTCTAGGCAAGATAATCCACCTTTTTCTACCTATGTCGCCTCAGCCTAAAATCCAAGGAGAAAAGGTGAAAAGTAGAGGCTGATTCTTAGCAATACACTCCCTGCCTCCCCCCTAGAGCACCCCCTCCAACGTTCTTGACGCAGCTTTGGTTGGCCTCCGGAATTCCTTATATGTTGCTTAGGAAGACTTGCTTTCCGATCTGTCGAAAAAGACCTTATGATT
Source organism: Carollia perspicillata (assembly GCA_004027735.1). Classification (NCBI taxonomy): domain Eukaryota; kingdom Metazoa; phylum Chordata; class Mammalia; order Chiroptera; family Phyllostomidae; genus Carollia; species Carollia perspicillata. The sequence goes on from PVKM010001483.1 coordinate 9,670, forward strand.
CTGGAGACCATATTTTTTTCCACACGAAAACTAAGGACATGTGGTGTAATGAATACATTTGTCCCCCCCCCCAAAAAAAAAAATCCAAGACAGGCGGTCACCATACTTTCGATGTCAGGGGATTAGGAATTTATAAACAGTTTCCACTCTGTATGCAAAGGATAGGTTCCTTTCCAGAAGGCATGATTTGTGTTGTTTTTCTGGGATTGAGGAGGAAGGGGGAGGCTGGCTCTCCCTGTCTGACTCAGGCTCAGGAAACTGTGTCTCCTGTGTGCATCCCAAGTTCTCCTCCTCCATGGCTCAGCTCAGCTCGGGAGCGCAGAGCCATCCTGGCTGCCGATCATCGCTGGGAATATCGACGGGTAGAAGCGAACTTTGTGCACAGTCCCTGCCTGGGTCACCCCCTAGGGTGAGTTAAGTCTTGGCTGTCAGAAACTGCTCTTGTGCCAGGAGTGCTAAGCCATATTTATTTTTACCAGGCCTCTCAGACTTTCTTGTTTGGAGTGAGAGATCCTGAAAAGCATGCCAGAGTGAGCTGTTTGTCTCCCTTTTATTGTCCTCTGGGACATGCCCCCAGAAAAGTTGTAGGGGACTGCCAATTCCAGAGGGGTCTCGGAGGCATTGGTTTCCTCAGAAACACCACCCCCTTCCTGCATCCTTCTAGGACAGACCAGGGAACTGCATTTCCAAGACCAGAACATCGCCCTGAATTAGAATGTCCCTAATGGCCTTTCTTGTTCTACAGAAACAAGATAGAAATGGGCATGATTTTGATCCACTTGGGTTGGTAGAATTCTCTTATAATGGAGGCATCGTTCAAAACCCTGAATTCCTAAATATAATTCTTCTAAAAGAGTAAAAGGTTTGGGAGTTCATACTTTAAAAAAGTGGTTCTCAATCAGGAAAGATTGTGCAGACACAGGGCAATACCGGAAACATGTCTGGGAGTGGGTATTACTGGCAAATAATGAGTAGAGGCCAGAGATCCTGCTAAACTGTCCGCAAGGAGCAGGAAGTCCCTCCCACAACAACAACAAAAAAAAATGACCCAGCCCCAAATTTCAATAGTGCTGAGGTTGAGAGACCCTGATTTAAAAGGTTAAGGGCATGAATCTGCAAAGAATTGCTCCCTCGTCTCTCTAGAATTCACTTTGTATGAATGGAAGGCAGGAATTCTTAAAGCTATAGAAGGGAAAACAAGAGAAAGCACAGGCGGAGGAGCTAACAGAATCATATACCTATCTGCTTTGGGAAGCCCCTTTCCAGTACTCATTCACTCAGGAATAGTTCGTCTTTATCACAGTGTATTACAGTGCATCATGTGCCAGGCAGGCACGGTAGAAGCAGTGGTAAACAGATGTATCGGATCTCTGGAACTTGCAGTCTGATGGGTGTGGAGGCTACAAGTATGCAGAGGCATTAAAAGAATGATCTCACAAATGCATGTAAAGCTACAGATCATAGGGGCACTCAAGTAAAAGTACAGGCTTCTATTAAAGATGAGACTTGACTTAGATTTGGGATTTCAAGCAAGGCCTGTCTGAGGCACTGACACTAAAGTTCATTGAGACTCATCAGGCTAAGAGTTGATGGGAAGGGTCTTCCAGGCAGAAGGAAGAGTATGTGCAAAGGCTGTGAGCCAGGAAATATGTCCATAGGATTTATGAAAACGTATTACTAACTTTTAGCAATGGGTGTGCTTTTATCTAGGTGCAGGGGATTGCTGCTGGAAAACAGAAAAAAAAAGAACATATAAGGGAATACTCCAATTTACATTTCTGTGCTTTCTCTTATTGCAGATCTTCCATACCACCGTTCCTATCACCAACACTTTTCATGTTCCAGCGTAGCAGTGGTACCCATGTCGGGATCTGGGGTACAGTCGCTGATTCAGTTCCCTGGCCTAACTTGGGACACACTCTGAACAGTGGGACTTTCCAGGACATTTTTATCTCCTGAAAGCTTGATATTCACACATCTGGCACATATAAGTAGAGCCCTTTGCTGCAAAAATCTCAGTATGTCTTGCTTATTTCAGCAGCAAAGATAAATTTAGAATGATGCATAAACAAATATATCAATGAATAAATATTTGTTTAATAATAAACATGAATCAAGCATCTATGTAAATGGTCTCTCTGTTTCCACACTTGCCCCTTTATAATTCATTCTGTACAAAGCAACCTGAATGACTTCTCAAGAAACATAAATCAGATCATGTCATTACTTGGCATAAACCCTTCCCATGGCTTCCTATTACACTGAGAATAATATCCTGGCCTCTGCCTACTTCTTTGACCATGTTTCCCCTACTCATTCTGCTCTAGTTGTACTGGCTTTCTTCTGCCTCAGCAACATGCTGTCATCTCCGTCTTCCACCTTTTGTGTGGACGAGAAGTTGTCTGTCTCCTCTACTTAGAATGCTGTTTCCCCGGACCCAACCATGGTTGGTCTCCACTCAGTGTCACAGCTTCAAACAAGGTTCACCTTACCACCCTAAATTTGCCTTATTCTCACTCACTGCCTCTACCTTATTGTATGTAGGAGATTGGATATGTTTTCATAGAGATGGTATCCTTTCATCTAGGCCTTATAGGATGTGTAAGAGTTTACTAGGCAGCAAATATGGGAGAGGTGCATTCTCAGCAGAGAGAGGACTTATGAGCAAAGCAAGAGGGTGTGAGAAAGCTCGGTGTGTGTCAGACTAGTGAGTAGGAAAGTGTGGCTGGAGTATTAACTATGCAGGATAGAGTAAGTAGCCAGGAGGCTTGAAAAGTGGGTTGGGACCAGACTGTGAAGGGAAATATATGTGTGTAGGTTGAGGAATTTTGCTTCTCCCTAGTAATGGTGACTCGGCAATGCTTTTTAAGTAAGGATGTAACATGGTCAAATTTGAATATGAGAACAATAAACTCTTGTCACAGTGTGGAGGATGGTTGGGCAGAAGAAAACAGACACAGGCCCTGTCTGGGTAGCTCTGCTGGTTAGGGCGTCATCCTCATGTGCACCAAGGTGGTGGGTTTGATCCCGCTCAGGGCGCATACAAGAATCAACCAATGAGTCATAAATAAGTGGAACAACAAGTCGATGTTTTTTTCCTCTCTCTCCCTTCCTCTCTCTCTCTCAAGTCAATAAATACAAATAAAAATAAATAGGCACAGAGCCTGCTGCTTTTTTTGTGCTAAGATTCTGAAATTTGGGACTTCCAGTTCATATCCTAATTTTTTCTAATGATTTCTAGTGTATTCCCTTTCATCCTCCTGAACTAATTCTCATGGCTTGTCAACAAATAGCATTGTCTCAATGCCTTTTGTTGAGTTTGTTGCCTTTTTTGTGGGCATTTCTTAAGATATGATGATCTGTCACATACAGTATTTAGGTGTGAAAAGGATATGCCAGTGCTTTCTGATTCATTTTTAATGCCCTCCTCAATGATGTCTTGCATTTTTCTGGGCTTTTTTCTCTCATAAATTTGTCTCATGAATTAGTTCCTATGAGGTGTTAAGTCCTATGGGTTGGATGGACTTTGTTTTCTATATTTTTATTTATTATTTGTTTGTTTGTTTGTTTAAATGTTTTGTTTTACAGGGGTTCTTTTTTTAAGATTTTATTTGTTTATTTCTAGAGAGGGGGAGGGAGGAAGAAAGAGAGGGAGAGAACCATCAGTGTGTGGTTGCCTCTCACACACACCCCTACTGGGGACCTGGCCTGCAACCCAGGAATGTGCCCTGACTGGGAATTGAACCGGTGACCCTTTGGTTTGCAGGCTGCCACTCAATCCACTGAGCCACACCAGTCAGGGCCGTTTTCTATACTTTTAATTTACTTTTCTTCAATTGAAAGAAAAGATTTTTCTTTTAGGAAGACAAATCTATTTATGGTATTCAGACACTTGTTCTCTATCAGGTACTGTGCATAACACTAGAAATTTAAAGATGAATGAAGACTGTTTCTGCCCTCACAGAATTCATAATCTAGGAGAATTCAAAGAACTTTTAAAAAATATTGTAAGTTCTTAGCAAAATGCATAGTCTAGGACAGAGGAATACACAGCTAATTTGGGGGGGCTACCAAGAAGAATCAGAAAATCTTCCTCCCTTTCAAACTATATAAAAGTGTAATTCCTAACTGTTTTTTTGCAGCATTTGCAAAATATAAAATAACAAGAAGGCACAAGTCTGTAATTTGCCTTTCACCTTCAGTTCAATTTAAGCCATATCCTCTTAATCACTTTCTTGTAATGCATTAGTTAATTTTAACTGTCCCACAGTTAGTAGACATTTTCTTTGCAAATTCTCCCAAAGCTCTGGTCTGTTGACCTGTGGTAGTCCAAAATGGCTTGCATGTGATTAGCATTTTTAATTTAAACATGTTAATTCCATGTGGTGGCATCACACTTAGTTTCTGCCTTGCCCCTAAAGAGGATAAGTCTTTTAAGAAGAGCTTAGAATGAATTTCATGACCTGCATTTCTTAGCAGCTACTTTGCTGTTAGCATCTTTTCTGCTTGTGAGTTGATAAAAGCTTGTCCTAGTTCCTCAAACCCGTCTTGTAGCAATAATTCAGCCTGATTTTTTTTCTGATGGTTTTCTTGAAGTTTAAAACTATTTAGTACAGTTATGTTTATTTTTCTGAAGTTTTCAATTCCAAGGAGGATTCTTTTTCTTATCAATCTCTTCCCAGATCCTTGGCAGAGCCAGCAATGTCTATGAATTTTCTTTTTAAAATATTTATTGATTTTGTTTTGAGAGAGAGAACGGGGTAGGGGATGAAAGAGAGAGAGAGAAATCGATTTGTTGCCCCACTTATTGATGCATTCATTGGCTGATTTGCGTGTGTGCCCTGACCGGGATCAAATCTACAACCTTGGTGTTTCAGGATGATGCTCTAACCAACCGAGCTACCCAACCAGGGCTATTAATTTTCTCTTCATAATTAGTAATTATAATCTGATAAATTGACGTCTTGACATACACTGTCTGTTGTGATTGTTTCTCCTATCATTTTGAGTTTGATGTCTCCATTCCTTATGCTGTAATACTTTGTCATCTCATGCCCTCTCGCTTTCACCGATTTTATATCGCCTGCTTATCCAGGATTGTGGAGCTGTCTTCTGATTTACCGGATGATTATTTGTTTGGGTGAAATTTCCATAAATATGTGATGATAATTTAAGAGTTTGAAAAGCCTATCTAAATTGAAGGCTGACCTTTTTTTCCCCTTTCCTTAGCATTCAACAGGGTTACAAAAATGCACTTGGCTTTAACAACTCCTGTGTATTTTCACTTTTCTTAAGACTGATGTTTTTATATTTTATTGAAAAATTTCCTCCACCACGATGTGTCTTCAAAATCTATCACCATGTAATCTATGGCAGAAGATGAATCTAAAAGTAGTGGCCCTTTCTTGGGAAAAACAAACACTATCTTGAAGATCATCTCTTCTGCTTAAAAATTTTTCGAGCCACTCATTTATATTTGGTTTGTTTGTTTTCAGGTTATAATACATGGCTATTATTGAAAACTTTTGTGAATATAGAAAAGTATAAAGAAGAAAAAGTGTAAACAGCAGTAATTCCACCACCAGGAAAAGCCTACCTGTCATTTCAGTGCAACCCAAAATTTTCTTGAAGCCTTAGTCTAGCAACCACCTACCCTCTTCTAAGTCATCTTCAACAGACCGTTCAGGACATTAAGAATAGAGACTGACTTTAAATATAAGGATCCTTAGGGTTTTTATGGAAGGGATGGAGCTGTAGGAAAAATCTACAAATTGCTCCAGAGATGACATCTTGTTCTTATTTAGCTTTCTTTGAGTCATTAACAGTCAGGCGCCACTGGTGCTGAAACTTATCATTATTATAACCGCAAATGGGTTAATGCCTGAACAAAGCTATATTCCTGGGGCTGGTTCCCAGCTCCACCACACAGACCTCAGCAGCAGTGGCACCCTCCAAGACCCAGGATAATGCTCTGCAAATAAGAGGATGTCAAATGTTCAGCCTGGACTGAAAATTCTCTTCTTTTATCTGGTAGCTTCCAGTTGCTGGCAGGGCAGAGCAAACAAACAAACAAAAAAAAAAAGAACAAATACTAAGCCAATAAACCCTAAAAAAAGAGGCAGTGTGGTTTAGTGGTCAGACCACTAGCCTGGGGGTTGGGATAGCTGAAATCCAGTGCTAGCTCTCCCACTATTAGCTGGATGATGCTAGACAATTCATTTTCCTGATATGTTTCTCAGTTCTCCTACTTAGAAAAGGGAGAAGTGCCTTAGAAAGTTCTTATGACAAACGATCCGAAAATAGCTACAGGTTGCTTGGAAAGAAATGAAATTGTAATCCTTAACAATGACTATCCTATTACTTTGTTAATAATACAGTAATAGGCCACAGGTGTGAAAGTTATAAACTTTCTATACCCTTAAACTGTATTGGTAAAGGGAATGGGGGGCGAGGGTGGAGGAAGAAGGCAAATATTTCCATCATATTTGCAGAACTTCACATCAAATATCAAATTAGTAAATTCATTGCTTCAAGATAACAAATGCTGCTCCTGGTTTGGGTCTGTCCCTGTATCCTTACCTCATCTAAATTCAGTGTGACTCACAGGAACCTAGAAATGAGACACATACACAATTTGAAGGGAAAGGGAGAATTAGGAGGTTTGAAGCTCCTGTTGGAGGAGGCTAAGAATAGACCACTCAAAACACAAAGAGAAGAACCTCCTCTTTCCTTTTCCTCCCAGTGTAGGTGGTCCACTGGTTTCCCAGTCATTCCTTTGATAGCATGACTTTTGTTTTCTTTTCACAAAACCTTACCTTGTTTGTTTGGAGTGGGGGGAGGCACGAACTGAAAAATGTGAGAAAAGAGCAGCTTTCTCTAATAGGTTTCAACTGTGACAAGTGCTACAGACCACCAACCTGTTGTTGGGAGTGAAGGGGAGCAAAACAGAACTGGAACTCTGGAAACTTAAAAACCAGTGAATGTTCTTCCCTCTTAAAAAGTGAGCAATTAGGCATACGAGGGAAAAAAATTCAATAGGTGTCTTGGGTTGTGCACCCTGTCCCGTCCAGAAGTGAAGTGTCTTGGCAGGAAAAAAAGAAAAACACTTGGGAAGTGTACCAAACAGTAAGGGATAGGAGTCAAAGGAGGGACTAAAGATAGAGGAACTTGAGAGATGTCAATGAACTCTTAGGGGATATAATGAGCATCTTCTGTGCGTCCAATCCAGCCTTGTTACAGGAGCAGCCAAGGTATACTCACGTGAAAGCACTTTGTAGCAAGTGCAGATAGTAAATAATAAAGAGATAAAAATAGGTAATGGGATATTAAGTCTTTATGGGAATTTAGGGGTGGGAGCTATTGTGAGAATAACAGCTGCATAAGACAGGAATAGTTATAAAATTCAGAAATTGAGGATATGGGAGGCTGGCAATAATTCTTCGAAGCCGGTAAATACGATAATTCCAAAGAGTTCTCCATTCAAATTCTGCAAAAACCACCTCCTCAACCTGTCGTGACTCCTAGGGAAGCTTCGACCACCGCGAAGCCGCCGCCCCCGGAACTGGTGTGACCAGCTTGGCGTTGCGATACGGAAACTCTTCGCGTGACACCCCCTCCACCGCCCGCCTCTCCTCCGGCTGTTTAGGTGCCATGGCAACGGAGAGAGCCGGCGACCTGGGTTCCGGAAGCCGGAGAGCTAGAGGTTGGAAGCTACCCCAGTCAAATGATGCTGAGTCCGGAGCGCCTAGCCCTACCAGACTACGAGTATCTGGGTAGGAGCTTCGGGGAAGGAAAGAAGAGCAGACGAATTAGGCCGAGATGTGGCGGGGGCGGGGTCTGGGTGGAACTGGCCACCGTGGGAAGGGGAGGAGCGGGGAAGGGGGCGCGTTCTGGATCCCGAGCCTGTAAGGCCGAGGGAGGCGGAAAACAGCACCAGAGGAATAGAGAATGTATGAGGTGTACGGGCTGCAGCCCAGGCCATGAGGATTGTGTTCAAAGTGGGATTAGGCTGGAGCCGAGAATATGGGGGCCCTTCTGGGGTGTTACTGATGTGCTGGTAGTGGAGTAACCTTGAAACCTCAAGTGCCAGATCAGTCAGTCATTCTGTGAATAATCATTTTACCGTTTTGGCGACTGCTAACACTTTTGAGCTTTTCTCTTTTCCTTAGGCTCTGAACTAAACATTTTACATATGTTCTTTATTGAATCGTCACAACAGCCCTAGGAGGAATTACTGTGCTTTTCTTCCATTTTGCAGTCGGAGAAACTGAGGCTGAAGAGGTAGCTTGCACCAGTGAGGCCACACAGCTAAGAAAATGGTAGAGCTGCGATCAGAACCTCATTTGCCCGCTCCAAAACCTGAGCTCTTGACCACTAAGGAAGTAGCTAGTACTTTATTGAGCACCTTTAGTGTGTAAGGTATTTATTGGATGAAAACAGGATACATGCACGCGAATATTTAAGTATTATTAGACTTTATTTTTTAGAGCAATTTCAAGAAAACTGAGAAGATATTGTACAGAATTCCCACATTCTCCCGCACTCAGAGTTTCCCTTATTATTAACATCTGGCATTAGCATAGTACATTTGTTGTAATTGATGGACAAATGTCCATACATTATTATTAACCAAGGTCCATAGTTTACAGTAGGGTTCAGTCTTCGTGTTGTCAGTTCTATGGGTTTTAATAGATGCATGAGGTCATGTAACTGCCATTATAGTATCATGCAGAATAGTTTCACTGCCCTAAAAATTCTGTGTTCTACCTATTCATCCTTACCCAGCCACTAATCTCTTTGCTGTCTTTAAAGTTTTTCCAAAATGTCATATAATTGGAGTCGGACAGTAAAGTGGCTTCTTTCACTACGCAATATACATTTAAGTTCCCTGAATGTCTTTTCCCGGCTTGATAGTTCATTTCTTTTTATCACTGAATAACATCAATTGTTTAAATGTACTATACTCAGTTTTAATGAAAACGAGTTCTAGCTTAAATTTTTGAATTGGTGATACGGAAACTGCCAGTTCTCCATAATCAGTCCCTTACCAGTAACCACGGTTACTGGCTTATTTGGCTTCCTGTGTATCCTTCCAGAGTTTATTTTATTGTGTACACAAAGGATAATACAGTGCATACTTTTTTCATTTGATGTATCTCAGAGTAATTTCTTTATCAGTAGAGTGATTCCTCATTTTTTAATTTTTTAGCTGCATAGCATTTAAATACTTTATTTAACCAATTCTCTGTTGGTAGACAATAAATAGTTATTAGCCTTTTGCTATTACTAAAAATATTGCCCTGAATAACCTGCAATTTATTTCTTTGCTAGATCTGCAAAGAGCAATTCCTCAAAGTAGAATTGGCAGGTCAGGGCTATATACAGTTTTCTTTTATTCCTCACCTGAGGACATCCTATTGATTTTAGAGAGAGTGGAAGGGAGGGAGAGACAGGGAGAGAAACATGGATGTGAGAGAGAAACATCCATCAGTTGCTTCTGGTAGGTGCCTGGACCAGAGACAGAGCCTGCAACGCAGGCATGTGTCCTGACCAGGAATCGAACCCACGACCTTTCATTTTAGCTGACAACACTCCAACCAACTGAGCCACACTGGCCAGGGCAGGGGTATACACATTTTGAATATTCATAGATACTGCCAAATTGCCTTTCCTAGGGGTTGTACCAGCAATGTAAGAGCATGCCTGTTTCTCTATAGTCTTTCCAATAAAATATATCAAGCTTTTGGGTATTTTCAACCTATTAAGTGACAGATGGTCCCAGGGAGATTTAATATGCATTTCTTTTATGAATTGAGCATCTTTTCACCAAGTTTAAGGGCTATTTGGTATTTCAAAGGCATATGTGTGTGTGTGTGTGGAGAGAGAGAGAGAGATTGATTGATTAATTGTAATTAGCCAAAAGGGCATAGTTATGTCACAGATGTTTTCATTCAATGAATAATAATATCAATGTCTAGCAATACCTAGACTTTTGCTAAGGATTTTACATGTTTTATCTTACTTATCTAGTAGTTAATGAATCTATGAAATATTTGAAGCACCTAGTCCATTTTTTATTTTCTTGGGTCTTTGCCATTTAAATTATGTCTCAAAGGCTTGGCATATTTCATATACTGGCTCTTTGGTGAGTAGAAGTTGGTGATCCCTTTATAAGTGACTTTTTTAGGAAGACTAATTCAGTGGCAGTGTTGAGGATGAATCTACAAAGTCTCAGGTTGTTTGAAAAAGCTTCAGTGTCCAACTATCTACCTAATGTTTGAATCCTGAACAAGTGCTTCTCAAGGCTCTATGACATTTAAGTGTCTTAACTCCCTGCCTTAATCCCCACCTGGATATTTGTACTTCCCTGAGCAAGGTCATACTTCTCGCTGGCTTCCGCATGGTTCATCCAACCATATAACTTCGTCGAAATGCATTTGTCTTCCTTCAGTTGAGAACAACCCCTGCCCATACAATTTTGTCTGTTTTAGAGGCATGCTGTTTCGAAGCTTTCCCCCTTAGTTTAATGACTATTCCCAATGGATTAATTTAATAAAATGTTTCCTGTGGAGGTTTTTGTTTTTTGTTTTCATTCTTTTTTTTTCCTCTTAAAAAAAATTATAGAGTCACTTACATGTGTGGGCCTAGAGAAGAAAATACATATAGAGAAAAGAAAATTGCAGAAAGCTCTAAGCATTCAGTCAGACAGAAGCCAAAGCTGAGCACCGCTTTGCTTGGTAAGGTGCCGGGGACCTCTTTTCAGTATTCTGGTGTAAATCACAGGGATTCCTCTTCAACGAGTATCTCTAGACTTCTCTTTCTACCTGCTATCCAGGGCTTGTATTTTTGCTTTTTCAACTGTTAGTGAAGAAAGCAATCTCTCATAATGTTGGCAAAATGGATCCATTCCCTAGTGACTTTGTGGATTAGGAACCTAAGCCCCGAATGACTTAGGACAGCAATTTTCAACTGGTGTGCAGCAAGAATTTTTAAAACATGCAATGCTTGACTGTTTAGTCAGGGGCACTGACCTCTTTTCCCTTTAGATTGTCAAATTTTAGAAAAAATTTGACAGCCAACACAACAACAGCCATCTGGTGTGAATGACCTGTCCTGAACCTTAAATATATAGGTTAGGTAATAGAGTTGCATCTTACTGATCACGTCACATAAGAAGACTGTGTCTGATTGGTTAATTCTTGGTACTCGATAAATGCAAGTATAGACACTTGATTTTTCAAAAATTAACCAATCAAACTGTAATGAAAAGTGTAGGTAATTACGATTATTATCTTTTTGCAAACCAATAAAAATTATACCTATTTTTTTGTCAGGCAAAAAAAATTTTGTTGGTGTGCCTCAGAACTTTAGTAATTAGTTCATGTGTGACAGGAGATAAAAAAGGTCGAATATCTCTGGCTTAGGATCTTAAGATCATCATTATAGAATCAGCTCATTGATGTTTATGCCTGCAACCATCAGAATACAGGGAGAGAAACTGTGTTAATGCCCAGGCCTGAACAGAGAGATGAGATTCTGGTACGGAGATGAAATAAGTACAGAACCCTTGAAAGACTTCCAGCTGTATGCATACTTACTGGAAGCTTCTGCCAGAGGCTGAGGTGTGTCTGTGTATCTGCTTGGGTGTGGAGCGCTCTCTGGAGCCAAAGGGCAGCCTGTTCTGGTCCCAGCTGTACAAAACACCACCTACGTGCTGACCTGAGTATAAGCATGAGGGTGTGAGGGTTATTTTTTACTCCACCTCATTTGGTGGGGTGCATGCCTTCACTCATGCTCCAAGTTGCCTCTTTTGTTTCCATGGAAACTGCTTATTCTCACGAGGGTTGGTAGTGGGTTGGCATAATAGATAACCCTTGGAAATCAGAGATGGTCTTTCTCCTTCGTAGGCTATACTTTTAGAGGAGTCACAATAAACTGAGCACTTCACATATGCTTAGTTAGCATTGTGCTGATCTTATTTAATCTTCCCAACCACAGGTAGTAGTATGTATTATTATTAATCCCATTTAGTAGTTATTAGTGTCATTGCACTTTATGGAGAAGGAAACTGAGGGTAAGAAAGGCTAATTGATTTCTACAAAGTCACATAGGTGATTAAGCATAGCAAAGCAGGGATGCAAACTCAGGTTTGTTGGATCCCGTAGCTGTTTTTTGCTTTCTACCAAGAGATAAAAACAAACACACCAAAACAACTATTGCCTACAAAGGGCAGTGATCCTTGCTTTCTTCTTAGGATGGACTGTATTAGTTGCTAATAAGTTTCCTGGAAACAGGAACTGTATCTTACTCATCTTGTATACCTACCTGCCTTTCACAATGTAACCACTTAATATATACATACTCATATATGTTAAATTGAATGTGAGTAATCTGACATTAGGGTACCCCACATGTGAGCAGCCAACGACAACATCTAAGATTTATTAAGCATTTACTGTGTACCAGGTAACATTTTAAGTATTTTACATGTATCACTGCATATAAAGATAGTGTCAGTGGTTATCTCCAGTTCACAGATGAGGAAACTACAATACAAAGGTATTAAATATCTGGCTCATAAATCATGAAGGAATAATTTTAATCCAGCAGTCTGACTCCAGAGTTCACACTGTTAAACTCCATGCTATAAATATCTTCAGTAACTCCAACAACAAGGCTCCAACTATTGCATAGACCTGTGCATGGGTCCTGGGGTCAGTTCAGTAGGCTCCAAGGGCTTAATTTAACATTTCTGCCAGGAGGGGGCATCCTAGGAACCAGGATGGATCAGGAAATAGTAAAATTTCAGTATCTTCTTGCCACTGGACTCATGTCCTGGAGACAGGCAATGAGGAAAATAACTTCTAAAGAAACCATTTGATAGAGTTTCATCGACAATAATCTATGTACTTTGAGCTGTGTGACCTTAAAGAAGTTGCTCAACCTCTCTGTGCCTTAGTTTTCTTATCTACAAAATGTAGATAATAATAGTATTGTACTTAACTCATACATGTAAACTTTTAGATCAGTGCCTGGCTGCTACATTGGGTCTACATTGTGAAAAGAGGGTGTACAAAATGAGTAAAAAACCTTTCTTTTTAGAGCACCAGGGTAGGTGCTCAATAAATGTTAGCTACTGTCATTATTACTATACTCTTGTAAAAATATGTAAAATATATGTATGTGGCAGCCAGTAGTTATTTAGTGCCTCTGTGATCTCCTGCTCTGGGGAGGGTAATTGACTCCCAACCCCAGCTCTGAATCCAGCACCTTGTTCTCACTGAGGTCACACTTCCCATGGGCTACTCGCAGCCAGTGACTGAGCAGGACAGTTCTACCTCTAGGAGTTGTGTGACTCTTCCCATATTGCCATTGGCTTGAAGACTCCCGCTGCACTGCAGTCTATTTCTTTCCCCTTCTCTCTCTCTGTCTCTGTCTCTCTCTCTCTCAAGCTCTCCCCCACCCTTTTACAAGGGTCAACCCCAGGCTCTCCTAACTTCCTCTGGCTTTCTCCCCTTTTTCCCCATGGGCGTTTCCCCCAGTTTATCTCTTGCAAGTCTGATCCTGTCTTGGTGTCTGTTACACTGACTTCCTAAATCTTTGGAAACTAGGTCACTTTAAAATAGTAATGAACATACAATTTCATATTCACAAAATCATCTCTGTCCTTCCCCTTCCTTTCCCTTCCTTCCTTCCTCCCTTTCCCCCTTCCTTCCTCCCTTCCCTCCTTCCCTCCCTCCCTCCCTGGACCCTCTCTATATAATGCAAGGCAAGAACATAAAGGTCCCTTCCCCCAGGCAGCTTACACCGTAGATGGGAGATGGGACACTTTCACAGATGATTGTGACATGAAGTGACAGTGTAGGAAGCGCCGTTCCCGAGTGGGGGAACTGTGCATGCGGCTGTGTGGGTGCTTTCGCCGTGTGATCAGCAGCTTTCAGTCATGGCAGGGCAGCCGTTCCCTAGGGCCCAGTTCTAGGACGCACTTTTAGGAGTTGTTCCTGGACGTTCAGACTCTGTTTCTTCCACCTTTTCAAGGAGTCAGTTGAACTATTTAATTAAATGAAATATCCTTTTGTTAGGAAAAAAGAAAAAGAGCAAGTGAGTTCTAGGGCATGTTGTTCTCGACCCTCACTCACCCCCATTTCTCCAAGGTAACTACATTGCAGGTTATTTCAGGGTTATTCTAGGGCTTTAAAATATTTCTCTAAAGTTTTTACCTTGCTTATCATTTATATATTCAAGCAATATTAAAATCTTTCTTCCAAATGTTGTCCAAAAGTTGGGGATCACTTTTATATACATAAATACTATGTTTGCTAATTAAGTAATCTTAGGAGGCTGAGTAGGTAATTAAAAATTTAAAAAGTAATAACAGTAGCTCAGAAGAGACAAATGGTCCATTAGCTTATCTCTAGTTCATCATCCTGTTTATGTCCTTCTTAGCAGTTATAGTTATCTTGTTAATCTATTTGTTTACTTGGTTATTGCCTGTTTCTTACTGGAATGGGAAACCATAAGGGTAGGCTTACTCTCTCAGTGTCTCCAAAATCTAGCACAGTGCTTGGCCCAAGGTAGATGAATGATCTGCTTTAAGTAGCAGAATAAATTTTTTTAAACTGGAAGAAAGAAATTCAGCTTTCTCATATAAGAGACACTAGGATTTTTTTCTCCCTCTTTCCATGCGTGACAAGAAGGGATGACCAATTAAAATCTGCCCTGGATCCTTCCGGGGTTTTTTAAGCATACTTTATTAAAGCTGAGACAGTGAAACAAGGAAGGGCTTAGGTAATCAGAAGCAATAGGACAGAGCCTGGGCGGGGCTGCTTTGGCTCTCTAGAAATGTGATAGGAAAGAAATGAGCCTAGGTGGAGCTGCTTTGGCTCATTGGAAAGTCAGAGAAAAGAGGCCCTGGAGACTGGTTCAGGGGGTAAGCCTGGATGAGCTCCTGCTGCCCATCACTCCTCTGGTTGCAAGTCTCATGGGGACCCTTAGAGTTTAGGAGAGGCACACCTGAGAAGGAAAAAAGGCATGGGCGTGTCTCCCTCCCAGGTGTGACAGGGAGAGTGCACCTGGATCCTTCTGGTTTTAAACTCTGATTATATCTAAGGTTAGTTTCTTGATTACCATAGTTTCTGTGTTTTGGTTACACAACAGTTTTTAAAGATGCATTTTTTAAACGGTATTTTAAGAAGGAAGGAAATTTTATACCATTTTGGGGCATCTCCATGAGATCCCATCCTTTAGCCAGGCAGAGTAATGTGCTTTAAGAGCAGAATTGTCCTGTCCTGGTAAAGGAACCCCTGCGTCCTCTGTGTTGGGGCCACTCTTGCACTCCTGCCCTCGGGGCCTTAGGATAGCTCATTCCATGATTGGAATTTCAAGTCAAAACACATTTATCTGAACAGAATTTTGATGATTTGTCAAAGAGAGGAGGGTTTTTCCCAAGCACATCTGAATTTACCAGATTACTAATCCCATTAGCTATGTTTTCTTTTAAGCACGTTTCTTTAAACAAAGCAATTACTGCTGAAATCATCAAATGTATTTTTCATAAAAGCTTTTGAATAAGTTTTGTTTGATTAGCAGGAATGCAGTAAAAGTAAATATTGTTTGAGAAGGTACTTTCAGAGCCCTTTCTTTTTCTTCATTGAATTAGCTTTTTAAAGCACCAATCTTTGGAAAGAGTAGAGCCTTTTCCCAGCTGTCCTATTATTCTGTAGCTCAAGGTCTTGTTAATACTATTATCTAGCCCTGAGATTACAGGTAATTGTGATAAATCACAAGCTTCAGTTTCTGTAATCGCAGACAGAAATCTGTTTGTGCCCCAGGCCTTCATATCAGGTGTTTGTTAAATCAGACTTCTCTCACCTGGGATAGCCCCACTGGCCCCTAGTAAACAGGTGTGGGGCAGGAATAGGGCTGCAATAGGGCCGTTGCTTTTCTTAAAAAAAAAAAATCATGTGGCAGAAGTCCTGTGGCCAACTTACATACAGCGTGCACAAATGGGAAAATTATGTATTTTAAAATAGGCATGTTTGAGACAATGACACTTTTGAATGTGACTAAAGGCCACCTGTCTTTGGCTCTGCTCGTCTCATGAAGAGGCTGCCAGAGCCACTCTGCTGCGTGGTTCTCATGCCCCAAAGTCCTGCAGATTGACACGTAAGTAGGCGACACACAAAGCAGCTCAGCCCATTAAGAAAGTGAGTTTGGGCCCGTGGACTGGCCTCCTTTCTCTCTGCGTGGAGTTCTTTCCAGCTTCCGTTCTGTCCCATCTCAGTTTTTCAGAAAGGAGAGATTAAATGTGTCTGGTATTTCAGCATGTTGACTGCACAGGCAACATGAGGCCAGCACTCAGGCCACTGTTCAGCCTGTCATATGGAGGGAATCGCCTTTCAGGGGAGATTGTAATTGTGTATGTAGCCACACAAGTGCACATTCTGCCTGGAGGAAACTGCACAGAAGAGGAGGCCGCATGCTGCCACTCAGGCCTCTTTGTGGAGCGCTGCCTAAGAAGCCCTTACCGGCGTAGTCAGCTCTTTGGGGTTTAATGAGTCACGTTTTTGTGTGATGCCTATTTCAAAAAAAGAAGAAAAAGAAACGCACTCTTCCTCAAGTGATTTGCTTTGATTGGCCCTGCAGCTTTGTCTGAGAGTTCTGCACATTCCTGATGACATCATTTACAATGCTGGTGCACGGACAGTAAACAAAAAAATAATGTTGCTGTCAGGTGTCCAGACAAAACTTAAATAGTGCAATTTAGAAAAATGATAGTCAATGCCATGAGCACATGAGCTTAAACAACAAGCGCGGTCCCAGTCCCTGTTGGAGTGCGACGCATTGGGAGAGGGCTGGGGGGAAGCCTAGCAGCTCGGCCCCTGGGAGCCGTGTGCAGTTCAGACTCGCGTCCACGGTCCAGTGTTAATGCTAAGCGGTATGTTTCAGTTACTGGGTAAAACACAGGCTCCCATGTGAGCACGTCATTAAGCTCCCAGCATTTCACCTTTAAGAAAGGAAAAGGTAAGGTCGCCACCTACCTCACAGGAATGTGAGAAGATTGAAAAGATAAGCATGCGGCACTCTTAAATAGATAATACTGTTATTATTTTCCTTGATCAAATTTCCCCAACAAACGGAGTTCATAAAAGCTACCTCCCAGGGGGTTGAGAGGATGAGATAATGAAGCTATGTCAAGTATTTTAAAGTAAACTATTTAATAAATCTAAAATTGATCTTTCTAGATAGTCTGTAAATCACCAAACCTGATGTTTAGACACGTGGTTCTAGACTTACAAAGTCTTACACATGTAGTGGTCAGTCTTTTGCCTGTCTTCAAGGATTGGCATGGTAGAGAAGGGTGAATACGTGGTAGTTAGAAGGAAATCGATCTTTAGGGGGAATGGCCCTGCCTTTTTTCTCTTCAAGGTTATGCCTACAAGTAGCCACCGGAGTCTTGCTAATCTTTGTTGGCATGTCTAGACATAGGGACTGTTTTGACCTTTGCTCTTCCTTAAATATTTGTTTTTGATCTCGTATTTCTAAAGGAGAAACGAACTTAAGGAAAAGAAGTGCTTGATTTGTCTCACAGTGTGAACTTTTTCTTATCCTATTTCCTAGTAGTTAAGAGAAAATACCTGTTGTTGAAGGGCCTGGCGTTGGTTCTCCCGCTGAAAGTCCTTAAACTCTGCCGCGTAGTAGGAACAACGTAGGCTGTTATCTTTAGAGGGGAAGGGATACCATAAAATGATTTGTATTTTTAAATGGCAAAATTATCACTGATCTCTCTTCCTCCATTTTGTTTGTATTTTCAGGCAACTCTTTAATTTCAGAATCTCTTCTTTCATTTTCAGGTATAGTAGTATTTGGGTAATTTTACTTCCCAGTTTTCATCTTCTCTTATATTACGAAAAAGCGGGGAACACTATTTCATTTAGATTCTAAATCCGTAGGATGAGGTCATTTCTCTTATTTTTTGAAATACGGAGATACAGTCATATTCTAGCTTCTAAATAGTGCAGCCTCCCAAATTCTCTTAAGTGAGAAATGCACTAGAATGGATGTTCGCCGTATGCCAGCTAGAGCCATTCTCGGATCCAGGAGGACTGGAGGTGGACAGCAACCTCCTTCCGTCCTCACGAGAGATCTGACTTTTCCATGGGAAAACAGGGATTTAGGTTCTGGAGCTTGCCCAAGATCGCTGAGCCAGTAGCTGCGGAGGTGCAGCTTGATGAAGTTTATCTGACTCTAAAGCCTGAGTTGTTAGCTACTTTGCTTTCTTGTAGGTCCTGTTATTTCTTTAGGCCCTCTTTTCTATTCAGTTCAATAAGGATAAAGTGTCAGAAGTTAATATTTTAACAGATATTTTTACAGAATGTGTGATGTATTCCTTAGATTCTTTGGTGTAATATATAGAACCTAGTATAACATTTTCTTGATGATGTGGTTTCATTATTTTAAACATCATTTATTATATTGTGCTATAGATAAGTTATCACATGTACTCGCGAGGATGGATGCCAGGAAACAGGAGCTCAGAGAACTTAAGTACCATATTTTGCCATGTATAATGCACACTCACATTTTTGGCCCAAACTTTCAGGAAAAAAAATCTCCTATTTTAATTTTTAAATTCAATTTTTATTTATATTTAGAAATAAAATGTATTATCATATTCCTGGGTATTATTTTCTTTTAAAAATATTTTTAATTTATTTTTAGAGAGAGGGGAAGGGAGGGAGAAAGAGTGGGAGAGAAACATCAATGTGTGGTTGCCTCTCATGTGCCCCCTACAGGGGACCTGGCCTGCAACCCAGGCATGTGCCCTCACTTGGAATCAAATCAGCAATTCTTTGGCTCACAGGCCAGCGCTCAATCCACTGAGCCACACCAGCCAGGGCTCCTGGGTATTATTTTGCATATGGATATTGTTACTACTTTCTATAGTTAACACTTTTAATGCATAAGCATAAATAAAAGAATTAGAAACATTTATATACATATGGAATTAGTACTACCCATATGTAATGCACATCCTTATTTTTGCCTCAAAAATTTGGGCAAAAATGTGTGCATTATGCATGGCAAAATACAGTAATTTTCCAGTGTTTATGTAGATAGCAGTTGGTGGAGCTAAGATTTGACTCTAGTTCTCATTTTAAATTTAATGGTTTGGTGCTGCTCAACAAATGTTAGTTAAATATAGGTATTTACCTAACTTTATAGGTATTAATTAATGGTAAGTTTTCCCCTATGCACAGATCTCCTCTCTGCATCGTGATGTTTCCTGCTGGGTCAGTGAACTTGTTGAGGTACGCTGAGGTTTTGTACTTCAGGTGGTTTTGTGTCCTGATCTCTCAGGGTATTAGGGTGATGGCTGAGCTGCTCTAATAAAAAGAACCCCCACCCCCTGCCAAGAAATGGCTCATACAAGAGAGAACTTTCTTTCTAACTTAAACTAAGTCCAGGATGTAGAAGGCAGGATCCACTCTAGGAAGTTGTCATAGGATTTCAGGCTAGCAGGACAGCCGTGCCATTTGAAACCCATGGTTTCTGAGGGTGCCTCCGTGGTAGCCACTTCCAGTCAGTAGAAAGGAAAAGGAGAAGGAGTGACTCCAGGGCAAACACCTTTACGCATGTGAGGCAGAATTTGTAAACATCACCGGTTTGCACATTTCATAAGAACTCAATATAAGGTCCCTGCTAATTGCAGAGGAGCCTAGGGTTTGGAGTCTTCACTAGACAATCATGCGTGCAAGAAGGAAAGAAGCATAGGTTGGGGAGAGGTGCACACAGCGATCTGCCACACCTAGTGTGTACAGTGGAGGTGTCTCTCCTGCTCCAGGTGAGATGTATTGTTGGTGGCTGGTTGTCCTTATTCATAGGCAAAGCATGGACATGTCAGTGGGTGCGGGGCTTGTCCTATGATGGATTTAACGCTCTTATACCCCAAACTTCCTTTCCTCCTAGCCTTCTGACAAAATTATGATTTTTGCTTAAGGCAGTACTCAGGGTTTATTATGACTATGGAAATGGTATATGTATTTTAGGTAAGTAGCATGCTATGATTACATTTTCCCTTTTTTACAGTTAAAAAATCTTTTTTCCCTGGAGTTAATAATTGCCTTGTCTTTTGCTTGGTTAGTTTTCTATGAACTTATCTCTAATTTTTGTTTAAACTTTACAAACGAAAGGTCAGTTTATGTAAACACCTCAAGTGTTCTCTAAGTTGCAATTTATTTTCTTCAAGATAAGCCTCTTGGAGTACTCCTGCACCTGTTCGGTCCTCCTGATCTAATCCGGCCTGGTTGCTCTCCAAACCCTTCATCCTTATCATGGACATTACTTGTCTCTGTCAAGTTAGATTCCATATTTCCTGAAACCTATATATTTCTTTTTCCTTATACTCCTTTTGTTGTTGTTGTTAGGTTATATCTGCCAGTAGCTTCCTCAGAAAGGGTGCATGCAAAATAAAAATTGAGGGCCCCATCTGTGGCTCAGTTCGTTGGGCATCATCCCACAAACTGAAAGACTGCCAGTTCTATTCCTGGTGAGGCAGGCAGGACACATGCCTAGGTTGCAGGTTCAGGTCCCAGTTGGGGTACATGCAGAAGGCAGCTGATTGATGTTTTTCTCTCACATCGATCTTTCCCTCCCTGTCTTTCTCCCTTCCTTCCTCCCACTCTAAAACCAAAAAATAAGTAAAATAAGATAAACTTTGGGGGATCTTGTGTTTCTGAGAATGCCTTTATACACAGTTGATTGATAATTTGTGTAGGTATAATATTCTGGTTTGGAGATCATTTTCCATTAGAATTTTTGAGGCATATCTCCATCATCTTTTAGCTGTGTATGTGTGAGATCTCTCTCTAGTGTCTCTTATAGTGATACTAATCCTATTGGATCAGGGCCCCACCCTTCTGACCTCAGTTTAACCTAACATTCTTTCTTACTCCAAATACAGCCACACTGTGGGTTAGAGCATCAATATATGAATTTGGGCAGATATGAACACTGAGTCCGTAACACAAGCCTTCTGTTTTATATCCATGCCTTCAGAGGTACTGATACCTACGGTTCTTGAGCCTTTCTGGTATTATGGAAGAGAGTGGACTACTTCTTGTCATCTTTCCTTAATACAGACACTGCACTTAATTTTTTAGCTTCTATGGTTTACTACAATAGTTATTAATTGTCTGCTTTTCATCTTCCAAAAGTTTCTTAATAGCTCTGATATGCTGCCATCTTCAACTCTGTGTTTTTATGAGTGTGTGTCTTTTATCGAGATATAATTAACATGCCATAAAATCCACTCTCTTAAAGTATACATACAATTCAGCCCTGGCAATGTGGCTCAGTTGGCTGGAGCTTTGTCCCATAAATGAAAAGGTCTCGGGTTTGATTCTGATCATGATACATACCTAGGTTACACATTCGGTCCCTGGATGGGGTGCATCCAAGAGGCAACTGATTGATGTTTTTCTCTCTCTGTCTCTCTCTCTCTCTCTCCCCCCTCCCCCCACCGCCCCCTTCCCCTCTCTCTAAAATCAATAAGCGTGTGCTTGGATTAGGTTAAAAAAAGTGTATATAATTCAGTATTTTTTAGTGTATTCACAACATTGTGCAACCACCAGCATGATCTAATTCCAGAACATTTTCTTCACCCTCAAAAGAAAGCTCATACCAATTAGCAGTCACTCCCATGTCGCCCCACACCCAGCCCCTGGCTAGCACTAATCTACTTTCTGCCTCTATGGATTTGCCTATTCTGGACATTTGATATAAACAGTTTTTGCCACAACAAGGGAATTGATAAATTGTAGAATATTCAACAATTGAATATTATGCTGCAGTGAGAATTGATGAACAACTACTAATAGCTGTATGGATCAACCTCCCAGACATAGTGTTGAATGAAAGAAGCCAGGCACAAAGGACTGCATACTGTATGATTTAATATACATCTAAAAAACAGGAAAAACTAATGTGTGTGTTTAGCTTTGGGCTTGGGGGTTGGAGCTGGAAGGAGGTTCTAGGAGATTTTCTAGGGTACTGATTACAAGTGTCAATTCATACTTTCCTGTGTATTATTATATTTCAGTAGAAAGTTTTAGAAAATGTATGGTAGATAGTTTTTAACTTAAAAATAAGCACGTAAAATAAAATTGAGATCTCAGAAATAGATCTCAAAGCACTGGTTCATTTATCTGTGATAAACTAAGTGCAATGAAATAATGTGAAAAATTCATTAGTTGAGAATGAATTGGAGAGAATTAGAAAGGAATAAATTTATATTTACACCTCATACCATATAGTGAGATGGATTCTAGTTGAATTAAAATGTTAAGATACGCCCTGGCTGTTGTAGCTCAGTGGATTGAGCATGGATCTGTGAACCAAAGGATCATGGTTCGATTCCCAGTCTGGGCACATGCCTGGGTTGCAGGCCAGTTCCCAGCAGGGGACGCACGAGAGGCAACCATACATTGATATTTCTCTCCCTCTCTCCTTCTCTTCCCCTCTAAAGATGAACAAATAAAATCTAAAAAGAAATTTTAAAAAGTTAAAATACTTTTATAACTAGGAGAAAATAATAAAATATACTTACCCCTGAGATAATTTTATGACGTAAATCAATAATAGATGTTTGAGGGCAGATGGATATATAGAAAGGATTTTTACAAAAAAATTCTATAGGAAAAATAACAAAGATAAAAGAAAAGTGACAGGGTAAGGAAAATCATGATGAATATCATAAATAAAAGTTAATGTATGACATGTTAAGAAAATGTATAAATTTATGTTACAGGACCAAGCCCCTTCAGGATAAGTTGTCAAAGGAAATTATTTAAGAGTTTATGAGTGTGTAATATTCTTTGTAAAAGTAAAAAACTAGAGTTAATCTGCATGCTCATCAATAAGGGAATGGTTACTCTGACTGATGTGTCTCAGAGGATTGAGCACCAGCCTGCAAACTGAGGGGTCGCCGGTTCAATTCTCAGTCAGAGCACATGCCTGGGTTGCAGGCCAGGTCCCAAGTAGGGGGCACGCAAGATGCAACCACACATTGACGTTTCTCTCCCTCTTTCTCCTTCCCTTCTTTTCGCTAAAAATAAATAAATAAAATCTTTTAAAAAATACACTTTTTGAGTCAGTTAAAAGAAAAAGCTTTATACTGATATATCTGCAAAGAAATTGGCCTCCTTTTCTTGAAGGTGGTAGTCTTTCTGGAGAGCAATTTAGCAATACATAACAAAAGCCATAAAAATGAGCATCTCTTTTGATTCCAAAGCCCTACTTCTGGGAATATATCCTAAGGAAATAACTCAAAAGAGAAAATAAATTATCTGCATAAAAATATTTACAGATACATTATTTTTTAATAAAAAACTGGAAATAATCCAATCTGAGGTAGATAAATACAGTGAAATATTATGTCACTAAATTCATAAGGCAACTTTATGTATATGTAAAAAAGCATGTACGAATGAAGCTTTTTTAAAAAGTGGAAGTACAATGTAAACAAGTATACATTGATGAAGATGAGAAGGGACCATAGAGATATGTAAATGCTTGCTATTTTAAGATAGATGAATTCTGTATTTAAGTAATAATTCAAAATACAATAATAATAGTGACATAATTTTTTAAAATATTTTATTTATTTATTTTTAGAGAGAGGGGAAGGGAAGGAGAAGAGGGAGAGAACCATCAATGTGTGGTTGCCTCTCATGTGCCACCTACTGGGGACCCAGCCCACAACCCAGGCATGTGCCCTGACTGGGAATCAAACCTGCGACTTTTTGGTTTGCAGGCTGGTGCTCAATCCATTGAGCCACACCAGCAAGGGTGACATTATAATTTTTGAAATATTAAATTAGATGACTTAATAAGATTGCTTTCAGCTCCATGCTTATGAAATCTCAAGAAAATGAAATTGAAAGTGAAGTTTTTTGATCATTTCCTTCTCCTAACACCATTCGAATTCTTCTCCTTAGTTTAACATTTTTCTTAAACTACGTCCATTAATGAGACTTTCTACTGGGTTATTTTGTTTTGGAAAGACAAAGTATAAATTCAGAGAAGTAGAAGAGAAGGCAGTAATTTCATCCTCTATATCTGTCTATACCATACTTTCTAAAAGCAAAATGTTCACTTCAGCTTAATGAGGCTTCCCAATAGTTCTGGAGAGTCAAGTGTTCTCCCCCATGATCTACTGAGGAAATTAAGTTGGGGAGGGGTTAAATACCTTGCATAATTCCCCCACAATGCCCCAGGGAGTCATCACAGAACAAGTGTTAGAAACCAGGTCTTTTATAAAGGGACCCTCTTGCTCAGGCTGCTCAGCCTTATGTGCCTTTTGGGGCGGCAGTGCAGGGCTGAGATCAATTCACTGCCAGATCCGGACTGGAGGTCAGTTCGCCTTGATGAGTCGGATTATTGGAGCTGTGTAAGTTTCTGAAGGGAGATTTCTAAACTGAACTG
The DNA here is from genome assembly GCA_004027735.1 of Carollia perspicillata. NCBI lineage: Eukaryota > Metazoa > Chordata > Mammalia > Chiroptera > Phyllostomidae > Carollia > Carollia perspicillata. The sequence continues at coordinate 34,153 of PVKM010001483.1, forward strand.
TAGAAGTGTCTTGTCCCACCAACTGGTGGAACCTGATAGACTCTGACCTAGGTTGTCCAAAGAGAAGTGGCCACAAGAGAGAAGTTCCACCTCTTCTCTACCTGTTACTTCACGTGCTGCCCGTTACTTGTTTATTTTTCTGTCCAGTGCAAAATGCAGGATCTGAGAAGGGAGTGGTGCTGTCATCAGTTCTAAAATTAAACAGAATGTTTCCTCCGTACATGGAAAAATTAATTTTAAAAGATCTTCATGTAAGTTCTGTGAAATATAAAGACATTGATTTGTGGTCTACTTTGCAATCATGACATTTATGTTTATAGTGATTAATTAGTATTGATCATGATCATTTTAAACTTTCCAAATTTCTCAAAGAATGTTCCTAATTCTGTGATTCAATGGAAAATATTTATACTCATGAGATTAAAGCTCAGGCTTTTGCCCTACCACTTACAAGCTGTATGACCTTGGGCAATTTCCTCATTTGTAAAATGGATATATTAATCCCAGTCTTATCTGACTGCTAGGTCAATGTGATAGTGTATGTGGAAGTATTTAGTAACTATTGTTCAAGTTATGAAAGTCACTGAGACCTTAACCCTTTTTACAACAGTGGTAAGCGCTGGAGATAGTAGTACATCTCTGAAATGCTTGGATGGTCTGGAAACACTCTATCCTATCCTAGAATCCTACCCAGAGGGATGTGTAGGCCACTGAGCATTCTGATTGGTACAATTTGTTTGACCCCTTTATTTATACTATTGGGAAAATACATAGATGCTTTATGTTAGTATTAGGTTTGTCTGCATATAACCAAAAAAAAAAAAAAAAAAACCCTACAATAATATGGTTTTAAAACGTTAGAAGAACCCTGGCTGGTGTGGCTCAGTGGAGTGAGTGCTGGCCTGCAAACCAAAGGGTCATGGGTTTGATTTCCAGTCAGAGCACATATCTGGGTTGTGGGCCAGGTCCCCAGTTGGGGATGCATGAGAGGCAACCACACACTGATGTTTCTTTCCCTCTCTTTCTCCCTCCCTTCCCCTTTCTCTGAAAATAAATAAATAAACTCTTTAAAAATATTTTTTAAAATGTTAGAAGATTATTTTTCTTTTGTGGGAAAGAAGCCTGAAGATAGTCAATTCATGGCTAGTATGGTATTTTTCAAGGTATAATCAGGGACTCAGGCTTCTCTCTTTTTCCTCCAACATCCTAACTATAGATTCTGTCTTTTATCTCAGGATCCATGAGGACTGAAGGAGCTCTTTGTTATTCCCTGGGTTAAATAAGAGATAGCTTTCAGTTGAATAAGTTCCATTTAAATGCTTTCTACAAGACCCACACAATATTGTGCTTAAATTTTATAGCTTAATCACATGACTAAAGCCTAGCTGCAAGAGAAGCTGAGAAATATGGTCTTTTTGCCAGTGGCCATGAGCCCAGGAAAACTTGGAGTATGTTTCCAAGGAGGAGAGGTTGCTGGGGTTGGCAACTAGCAGTCTCTGCTATAGCATCATGTAAAATACATGGATGGTTTGTTACAAACATCTCCTGCTCTACCTAAGATGTGTGTGTGTGCATGCATACGCACACATGCTTTCACTAGGTAACACATTCACAGATTTAAAAAATATATAAGGCATGCATTGAGAGGAATTGTTTCACCCTGTCCCAATTTACCCCTCCTCCTGTGCTTTATAGACAATTGCTTATATTTACTCAACCAGCTCTTTTAAATCCAGAATGGTGTTTTGATTCCTGAAGTTTCCAATACTCTTGAGCATTGCCATTTTTTTCCTGAAATAACCTCCTTCTTTACTTTTCCTAGAATACTCTTTTTCTGCCTTTTATTATAAAGTCATATAATAATTTGCTTTCTCTTGTTGTCTCCAAATTAAAGGCTCAGTATAATTCAGTAATCTGATTCTCAGTACTTAATCTTCCAGCCAACCATTATATTAAAGAAAGTTAACTATTATACTTATTTTCACTTGTCATCTCACTTATTATACTTATTGTTACTTATGTCACATATCACCTTTATTATAGACAAAAAATTATTTGTAATTGTGGTTACGATTGGCACCAAAGAACTGAATAGACTCTTGGTAGGATAAAAGAATCCTGGATAATATCATTCAACTATTCCATTTTAACATTTATGCTCATTAGGCAGTATGAAAAATATTTGAAAATAATTCAGTTGTAGCTATGGTTTATTTTGCCTGCTTTGTTTAAATAAAAACTTTGGCAATGTGGTTACAGAGAGAAATGTGGAGAATTTTCGGGCTTCATTTGAGCAAGCCCAAGAACTTTCCATCATTGGATCAAGAGGGAGAACAATGAGGAAAGACTTCAATTTCTTTATTTGTCAAACAGTGGGAGTTGAGTGATATAATCTTAAAGTCCTTCCACTTCGTAAGCTTTTATAATTCAGGAGCAGGGGTAAGAATAGTAATGAGCAATTGGCTCCTGGTTTCCAGTTCAGTACAACCAAGAAAGGCCAATGGGACAGTCCGCGGGTGGATGTAGTGATTCCACGTCCTGGTGAAGAGGGTTAGGCTGTTCTGTGGACATTGAGGAGGACAAGGAATGTTCCGGTCAGGGGATTTGATGGGTCCTGATTGTGAAAGAAAACTGGTCAGGTGCTTCCAGGAAGGGAAAGAGATGTGAATTGTTGTTTTTTGTTTTTTGTTTTTTTGTTCAAATGTGTAGGCCAAGAACTCTCAGGGGAGCTAAAATGAGTGTAGGAGGTTCCTGAATGCTCTAAAATTATACACAACATATTATAATCCATTTTTTCTGTGAGAAAACTTTTGTAGCTTAATTAGATTCTTATGATCTAACACGAAAGCCACTCACTCTTCAAAATTAATGATAAAGACTCCCAATGATTAAACTGGAAAAAGAATCCTTCAGTTGGTGAACATGGTCTTTGTGATATTTTCAGAGGAAGCTAGGTTTCAGTCACAAAAGCCACAGAAATAAGGGCTGAGAAAAATGTATAGAATGGAGAGGAATTTGCCACCAGACAGTTTTGAGTCTTGGCTTGCCATCATTGACTATGTGACCTTGGCAAGTTGATAAGCTCCCTAGGCCTCAGTTTCCTCAGCTGTGAATCAGGAAGATAAGTATATGCCTTAAGTGGCGGTTGTGGAGATTGAGATAATGCAGGTTGGGTATGTAGTACAATGCTTGGCACTTAGTAAGCATTAGGTAAATTTCTCCCCTCACAAGGTTTTAAACTTTCTGTACTTATTTTAAGGCCTTTATTGTATATTTCACTTTGAAGGACTGGTCCTCAGTTAAGTCCATCTTCAAAGACTTATTCGGTAATACACTCAAGGCGATTATGTCTTATTAAGTGGTTAGTTTAGAGGTTCTTTCCTATGCAGATTTGTAAGCCGGGTGTGTAATAATTGCACATGGGAATTGGTGCCGGGCAGCACGTGTGCCTGAGTGGTGGTACATGGCTTGCATTGTAATGTCATCAGTGCAAGGGCCAGCTGGCTGGACATGTACTGCCACATGGGCTAGGGACTCCATTCCTCAACAAAACAGCAGCCAGCACCAGGGTTAACAGAAAATGACAAACCAGGCATGGATGAGGGAGGCGCCAGCAGAGCAGCGGGATGTCCTTTGATTTGCTTCTGTTATTTGCATGTCTTTCTTGTGATGTCTGTGAAATGTTTAGAATGACAAAGTTTTTAAAAGACCTGCTGACTCCGCCTGAAAAATGTGAAAAACCTCCCGTTTAGAGACCTATTATGTCCAGCTAGCCTGCATTTTCTATATCTTTTTCTTCATTTTTTATTAATGCAAACATTTGCATGAAGACAGAACCTTTGTTTCTTAAAGAGTTCATCTGCTCCTGCTGCTTGCTGGCCCTGCCATGCAAGAGCACAACAGAACCTTTGTTACCCTTTCAGCAAAGCTGTTTATGAACGGTGGCTTACTGAGGACTGCTTCCTGTGATGTGTGCTTCCATTTTGTCTAAAGAGAAAAAAAAGAAAATAGTTCTTGGAGTGAAAAGAATTTGGACTTTCTTTTATTCATGTCCTGGATGTTGAAATGACAAGTAGCCCCCAAATTTGTAAGGAACTGGTAATTGCATCGAATGCATTTTTTCCCTTTACCTTGAACATAATGAGGCTCTTAGTAACAATGGAAGGAACAAGTGCTTTCTCGTTGGAACAGAGAGAAGGAATAGTTAAAAGGCAACAGAAAGAGGAGTTGAGAACAGGACAAAAGTGGCTTCCTGTAAGAACCCTCATACTGTAACAGAATGCGTTTTGGTACTTCGAGTTTTCCACCTGGGAGGCACAGTCCTAAAATGGTTCAGTTGAGTAAAGAATATCCTCACAGTGTATAAAGAATGATACACTCTATGTATTCGTTTAGTAAATATTTGAATGACTGCTCTGCGGAAGACATTGAGTGGTCCTCAGCGTTAAAGGGGATACAAGATAAACGAGTCATGGATCATGTCTGTATTTAAGGAGGAGGACAGTAATAACTGTGTATAACAGAAAAAGCTATATTTAGGTAGAAATATAACAGAAATAACTATATCAAGGTAGAAAGTGCCACTGGAAATACTAAAATAGGTGTTTCAGAGAGTTCAGAGAAAGGGAGATTGCTTCTGGCTGGGAGAGAGCCAGGGACCACTTCAGGAAGAAGCTGCCGTTCCAGGGGAGCCTGGCAGGAAGGGCAGGCTTGGACCGTGCAGCATCCATAAGAGTGTTGAGTCTGCAGCCTCCGTAAGAAGGTTGAGTCGGAAATTATGTTAGCTTGGTAAAAACAAAGTCTAAAGTACTATAGGGCACTTTGGGGTTTTACTCCATTAGTTTAGATACGTTCAGCGAAATTAATGGGTGGGCATGTGTTTTCTGTGTAAACTAAACTGGGGCCTCTCTGTCTAACCTATGCTGTTGCGCTGTATCACTTTTGTGCACTTTGGCCTAGGCTATAAATATCTATAAATACCTACGTTAGCATCCTTTACTTTCATATCAAAAATGGAAACAAAGGGATTATTGAGCATTATTACAAGCCATATTCCATAAGTATGGCGTAGACATAGTTCTGAGTGGGGATTTGACACATGAGACTCTGACTGAGAAAGAATCCCCACATTCATACGGAGGCAGTATCAACCAGCAGAGAGAGAATCTGGGACTCGAAGCCCATGAATCTTAGTGGCCTTAAATTAAAATTCTTCTGTGAGTTGTCGTGAGTGCCAGCGAATTTTTATGGAATAGTTTGAATGTAAAATGTCAAGTTATTAATGTTATTGCATTAATACCTTGTTGCAGTAATATCACTAATCCATATATTAATAGTAAATTGCATATTGCCAAATATAATTACTAATAATGTATAAGCACATGGTTTACCCCAAAGGCTACAATCTTTGATGACTTTATAACACAATTAATTATCACCCTGTAACTTTAGTATTTCCTGGCCTGACATAACATGAGTGGTACATGATTTACTCCATACTCAAAAACTTATAGGGTTTTTTTTTAACCTGTGATGCAGTCTAGAAAATAGTTTTGTGAATGTTTGTGGAGTTGATCTGGTAAGTGTACTGCTCTTTAAGTAACTATTTTTGCAAAGCTATTGTCATAAAAATGTTACTTGGGTTCTTCATGTGTCCCACAGATTGTAACTGTGGGAAACTTCAGTGCTACTCTAGATTCCTCGGACATTCACGCATTACATTTTGTTATGGGGAGCTAGCTGAGTGCTTTAAGTTTGGGCCTCTGTAAAAACCTCCTTAAAAAAATTGCAAGACTCCAATCTGCTAATTCTGTATTATGAGATTTAGGCTGGAAATGTGGAAGCAGTAAGATTTAAGCACTTAGCCTGAATTGGCATCCCCAAAATATTAAAAATCACCAGTTTCAGGAAGGAGGAGGGAAGGATTAGTGGTTGACTAGAGACTGTTTGAATGTGAAAGCACTCAGCTTTGCACAGCTGTTAACTTGTACAATACCTGTGCTGGTTGAGGTAAGTAAACTCACTTTTCATCTCCTACTTTACGTAGAGATCTTTAGCCACCTCTAGTTTTCTGGTTGTCACAGGTGATGTTAACACATGTGTAATGCTTTGTTTGTCCTTGGCTTGTCTTTTAGTATTTGAGTTTGACTAGCTGTATGGCAGCATTTTGGTGGTTCAGGTGCCCCAAAGCAACATGTTAGTTTTTCTGTTTTAGAATTAACTATTAATGTAAAAGATCTTTCCTTAATTTTTAAAAATATTGTATTTATTTATTTTTAGAGAGAGGGGATGGGAAGGAGAAAGAGAGGGAGAGAAACATCAATGTGTGGTTGCCTCTCATGTGTCCCCTACTGGGGACCTGGCCTGCAACCCAGGCATGTGCCCTGACTGGGAATTGAACCAGCGACCCTTTGCTTCACAGGCCTGTGCTCAATCCACTGAGCTATACCAGCCAAGGCTTAATTTTTAGATTTGTTCTTAGGATCCTAAGTCCATTGAATGTATAGCTGCATAGCTCCTTAAGGGCTGCAAAAAAAGTAGTGCAGACCAAAGGCCTGGATTCAAATCCTGTCTCTGCTGCTTACTAGACAGACTTTTAACCTTTAGATAAATTACATGTATAAATGTTCCTTTTTTATTTATAAAATTGAGATAAAAGTAGCTATTTCATTGCATTGAGAATTAAATAAATTAATACCAATAAAATGCTTAGCATGCTGTTATTCAGTCGGAACTGGGATTGGTTTTTAACTTTTTCTGTATTGTTTGAATCTTTAAAAATAATTACATGTGTAATTAGCCCTGGCTGGTGTAGTTCAGTGGATTGAATGAGGGCTGCGAACCAAAGGGTCGCTGGTTCAATTCCCAGTCAGGGCATATGCCTTGGTTGCAGGCCAGGTCCCCAGTGGGGGGTGCGCAAGGGGCAACCACACATTGATGTTTCTCTCCCTCTCTTTCTCCCCCACTTCCCCTCTCTGTAAAAATATATAAATAAAACCTTTAAAAAATTACATGTGTAATTAAAAATAAACATTTTTTAAAATTTAAAGATCATGCCAGTACTTCAACTGTCTGATTTACCAATTTAATCTTTTCTAGTATTAACAACGGAAAGCCAGCAATTTCTAGGTGATTCAGTGTTAAATGGGATACATTGTAGGTTTTTAGATTTTCTTGTTTTTATTTTTGTTTTAGGAAGGTAGTGGGTTGTGGTGAAGCGCATGGGCTTTGGAGTCAAATTTAGATTTGAATCCTAGCTCAGCCATTACTTAAGACTTTGAGCAGGTTCCTTAACCTCTCTGAGCTTCAAAAAAGTTTATTACCTACCTCATTGGACTGTATAAGGATTGCATGTGCTAGTTTTCCTCATTTCCCCGTCTCCTTTGGTTAAAGGAAATTGCTCTAGTGTGGTCGAAGATCAAAGATGGTCGTGTATGGGTGATGAAATATTTCCCCAGAGCATACTGTATCCCTAGATCAGGGCATACCAGTAAAGATAGAGGATGTAAATAATTAATTTTAGAGGTCTATTAATTTTTTAAGCCATTAAGCTATCTATTTATACTTTACAAGATCAAGTACTGAATCATATGAGTGATTTATAAATGATATTGAACTTGAAGTTTCTTAACAGTTTACATGACAGGTTGTTGGTTAACAGCAATAATTTTCTTATCTCAGAGGGCAGTCTTAATTTAATTCAATATTTATTTGTGCCAACCAGCATCTGAAGCTCAGAGGCTTCAAAAACCAAAATGTGTCTCAAAAGGACTCTGGCAAGGGAGAAAAAAGTTAGATTTTTTCCTTTTTCATTGAACTTATTGGGGTGATATTGGTTAATAGAATTACATAGGTTTCAGGTGTATAATCCATATTACATCATCTGTATATACCATCACCATTGTATTCATTACCCCAAGTCATGGCTCCTTTCATCACCATTTATCTCCTGCCCTCTTCTGCCTGTCCCCATCCGCTTTTCTCTCTGGAATCACAATACTGTTGTCTGTGTCTGTGAGGTTTGTTTGCTTTTTCTTAATCCCTTCACCTTAGGGAAAAGTCAGATTTAAAGCTGAATATATGTGTACATTCCGCTTTTCTCTTACACTGCTATTGCTGTAGTGTGTATCTATTAATATCACATATAGTAATTCATGTGAATATTTTTCCAGTGAGACTCATTTATTCTAGTATAGGAACTCTGTATTAAATAATAATAACAGTGGTCTAACTGATGTTGTAGGTGGAAATTCTAGGTCCCTCAAGCAAAAATTTCCAGATGCGACCCTTTATCATTCAATTGCAAAACAAACAGCTGATACTTTGATGCTATTTATGCCTTGGAAGGGAGTAAAAAGAAATCATTTGGGCTTTCCCCATATCAATGAGAGCTTCCTGAGTAGCAGTTAATACGTGAATGCTTCCCACCAGTTTAAAGGCTATAGCGGAAATAGGTGTATGACTCTGTGTATTACTCTATGTGTAGGGTTCCATACAGCCCAGGAATTTTTGAAGATAATCTATAAACATCCTTGGTTGGATGAACAGAGTTAAATAAGTGATAGAGGGCTAGAGTAGGTTGGCCTCTTGGTGTTCATTAGTGTTGAAACCCTATTATCTGGTGAATGTTGCCATGTCTGGAGGGGTACATAGTAACAACTAATAATAATGACAATAATAAAAATAGCTAATATTTATTGCACATTTACTATGTGCCAAGCACTATGCTGAGATTATTACATTATTTTATTACAACTTTAGATGGTAGGTGCTGTTCCCTATTTTTATAAAAAAGGGCAGAGGGAGAGATTAGGTAACTTGCTTAAAGTCACACAGTTAATAATTGCCAGAACTAGAAATCAAGTAGAGGTCAGCCTGACTCCACAGCCCATGCTGTTAACCATTGCAGTAAATTGCCATGCCATTTTAATCTGTAGAATCAGTACGTAGCCATAATAGCATAATCATTAATATGTTACCTTTTGTATATATGTAACTTTCTTCTAAAGAAGCTTATTATTAGACATATTATTCTTAATATCACACCCATTTTATAAAGATTTTATTTACCTATTTTTAGAGAAATGGGAAGGGAGGGAGAAAAAGAGGGAAAGAAACACCGATATGCAAGAGATACATCAATCAGTTGCCTCTCACAAGCCCCCAACCAGAGACCTGCCCTGCAACCCAGGCGTATGCCCTGACTGGGAATCGAACCAGCGACCCTTTGGTTCATAGGCTGGCACTCAGTCCACTGAGCCACACCAGCCAGGGCCATAGCATGAGTGTCTGTGGTATAGAGATTAAGAGATCAGCGGGAGGCCATTCAACAGAACCAAGAAGTTTGGTTTTTTTTAAAACTTGTATTTCTTTATTTCAGAGAGAGAGAGGAAAGGAGGGGGAGAGAGACAGGAACATCAGTTTGCTGTTCCACCTGTTTCTGCATTCATTGGGTGGTTCTTGCATGTGCCCTGACTAGGGATCGAACCCACAACCTTGGCACATTGGATGGCACTCCAACCAACTGAGCTACCTGGCCAGGGCAGAACCAGGAAGTTGCTGATCCACAGTTTCTTTCACTTGTGAGGCTCATGTAAAGATTACCCAGTGTTTCCTCATATTTCACTTAGATTTTTCAGTGCAGCATGTTGAAGTTGTAAGTGCTTATCTCAACCAGTGATGCAATCTAAGCAAGACGTGGATGCTTGGGCCTTAAGTATGGATTCAGAACAGTAGAGCCTTTTGGTACATGTTAGAAAATATACTTAATTCTGGTCTTATGGAAGTTGCAGCAAAGCAGAAGAAAAACAAATCCAGTCTGAAATGCTTTTTTCTTTTCCAGAAAGGCAGCTAAGGTGCCTAGATATCTTTTCCCTCCAGGGGTGCAGGTGTGCAGTTTCTATTCTTTAATCATTCACACAAATTAAAGCTTATTCCTTTGCATTTAAAAAATAATATAAAACGACATTCTCCATGCTTTATTGCCAAGCAAGAGCTTTGAACTCCTGTCTCATTGAAGTTTGATAAACTGCAAGGATTTTCCAGGGTTGGGTGGTGCCCTTAACCACAGAGGGAACATTGGACTGATAAGAGCTGCAGGTGAAGGAAACCGCCAGGGAGCAGCAATTAGAGAGAGCTCTTCGCACTGGCTTGTGTGAAATTCTTGGAAGGGAGGGACCTTTCCCTGCCTCTGCTGGCTCTTGTTAGCTTCTCTTCTCCCACAGATGAAAAGAGCACCAGGGCTTTCTGTTTCCACTTTGTGAACTAGGGATGGGTGAATATTTTGTGGTGGGGGTGGACAAGTTCCGACTTCATACAAATGTTGATTGGCTTGCACACCTATGCAAGCGGGGACAGGACCCTCCCGCCACACACATACACATATGAATTCACATAGAAACAAGTGGACCACATCTCTCAGATGATTTTAGTATCAACATACACCCCTGCCTTTGTGCTGTGTGTAAAGATCCTATTTACTTCCAAAACTAATTATGAAATGTCAGTGAGGAGGCAGTATGGTATAGTGTTGAGAGCATGAGTTCTTGGTACAAGGCAAACTTTGGTGTGAATCTTGGCTTCTCTTTTACTAGCTGTGTGATCTTGAGAAAGTTACGTTAATTCTACAAATCTCAGTTCTCCGGTTTGTAAAATGGAAGTAATCAAAGTATGCATCAGAGGATTGTTGTGAAGACCAAATAAAATAATGCATGTAAAATAATTAGTGGTGTAGTATCTGGCACATTGTTTGGCAAGTTGCACAGGTGCTCCAACTTGATAGCTATTATTATCATTATTATATGTAATAGTAAACGTTAAACATCTGGTTGGTAGATGAACATTAAGCAGGTATAGTCCTTTATCCCCCCCTTTCTTTGTAGGAGTACAAAACTACTTCATTCTAATTATTTTGAAAACATTTCTTCATTAAGGGCTTTTACATTGACTTTCAACCCTTGGAGTTAAGGAAAAGTAGCACGATTTGTTTCTAAGTATGGCATAGCTCTTTCATGTCTACCATTAAAAAAAATTCTTTGATAGCCTTAGATAGATCGAAGTCATAGACGCCCACACAGCCTGAGGAATGTTCTTGTAAGATCAGGGTAAGTGGGCGCAAGAAGGAAAAGAGAATACAAAGGTGAAAATGTAGCCAATTTTAATGTTAGCCTGGTCGTTTTTTTCTCCCAATTTAATTATGTATTTAATTATAAAACAATTAACACCAGAAATTTGCATGTATTATCTCACAGCTTTACTCAGTTTGGCCATTTCCTGGAGAAGTAGTTTTCCAGTTGGAAGAACTGTTGATGAAGCACTGATTTTGTCTTCACATCTTTTTGGGGGTGGAGGGCTGGAGAATGTTTGCAGTGATTGATGGTTGTTAGCTTTGGGAAGCACTCAAATCAACAGAAGAAGGAACAGAATGTAAACATGTCGTTCATGTGGACTGTAGGCTGGTGCAAACACGGCAGAACCCTGGGTCACCATTGTTCCGTGAAGACGCTCTGGAGACCAGCTTGGGTAGATAAATTTACTTGCTTTATAAATTTTACGGGACCACCAGGACTTTAGGAATTGTGTTTTTGAAGTGCTCATTTTTATTAATTTTAGGTAATTACTCCATATTTTCTTGAGGGATGAAGCTATGAAAGAGGCAGATGTCCATCTTGGCAGCAGTTTAGTGAATTGCGTTTTGTCAGGCTGTTCATCACTTTTGGGTTTTTTATTCTCACTGCTCCAAAAGAAAGTTATAGTTTTTTTAAAAAAATGTTTTCTGATGGTAAATGGAAAATGCTGAATTGGAAGTTTTCATGTGAAATGTGCCGTGTCATACGTACAGATGTCATATGTACGTACATATGCCATTGTCATGCATACAGATAAAATTCAGGGAGAAGGAACAGTCCTTTGTTGAGCACAGGCCATATCAGAAGTTCTGGCCTGTGCTGTTTACTGAAATAGCCCCTCAACAGCCTTTTGAAATGGGCTTTTAAGAAAATACATTATCAAGCCCCGCCCGGTGTGGCTCAGTGGACTGAGCCCAGGCCTGTGAACCAAAAGGCCGCAGTCCCAGTCAGGGCACAAGCCAGGGTTGTGAGCCAGGTCCCTTGTTGGGGGCACATGAGAGGCAACCAACTGATGTTTCTCTTGCACATCGATGTTTCTCTCCCTCTCTTTCTCCCCCCTTTCCCCTCTTTCTGAAAATGAATGAATAAACTCTTAAAAAATATATTATCAAGCAAGCCAGACACGTAGGCATTTTACACGTATTACCTTATATAATTTTTATAATTCTGCGATATAGGTACTAACAGTATTATTATTATTACATTAATAACAGTGTAATAGTGTACTAACAGTGATAGTATTTTTTAAAAAGATTTTCTTTATTTACTTTATTTACCGGTGACCTTTTGGTTTGTAGGCCAGCGCTCAATCCACTGAGCCACACCAGCCAGGGCCAAACAGTGATAGTATTATTATCCACATTTTACAGTGAAGAATAGGCTTGGTGAGTAATTTGCTCAAGGTCACACAGATAGGAACTGGTAGAGCTGAAAATAGAACTCAGGTCTCTCTGAACTTAACCTGATTTTTATTATTATTATTTTTTATTTTTTATATAATTTTTAAAATTGTTATTCAAGTACAGTTTTCTGTCGTTTACTCCCGTCCCAGTCCACCCCCCCCAGTGCTCCCCACCTCCCTCCCATTTACACCCCCCTTAGTTTTTGTCCATGTGTCCTTAATACTTGTTCTTATAATCCCTTCCCTTTTCCCCTGAAATTCCCTCCCCTCTTCCCTCTGGATACTGTCAACCCCTTTTCTATTTCAATGCCTTTGGTTATATTTTGCTTGCTTGTTTGTTTAGTTGCTTAGGTTCCTGTTAAAGGTGAGATCATATGGTATTTGTCTTTTACTGCCTGGCTTATTTCACTTAGCATAATGCTTTCTAGTTCCATCCATGCTGTTGCATAGGGTAGGAGCTCCTTCTTTCTTTCTACCACATAGAATTCCATTGTGTATATGTACCATAGTTTTTTGATCCATTCATTTACTGATGGGCACCTAGGTTGCTTCCAACACTTGACTATTGTAAATTGTGCTGTTATGAACATTGGGGTGCATAGGTTCTTTTGGAATGATGTTTCAGGGTTCTTGGGATATAATCCTAGCAGTGCAATTGCTGGGTCAAAAGGCAGTTCCATTTTTAGTTTTCTTAGAAAATTCCATACTGTTTTCCATAGTGGTTGTATCAGTCTGTAATCCCACCAGCAGTGAACTAGGGTCCCCTTTTCTCCACAACCTCTCCAACAATTGTTGTTTGTTGCTTTGTTTATGATGGCCATTCTTACCGGTGTAAAGTGGTATCTCATTGTGGTTTTAATTTGCATTTCTCTGATGGCTAGCGATATTGAGCATCTTTTCATGTGTCTCGGAATCCTCTGTATGTCCTCCTTGGAGAAATGCCTGTCCAAGTCCTTTGCCCATTTTTTAATTGTAAACCACTGATTCTTAAACTTCTGCATACGTAAGAAGCACTAAGGGTCCTTGTTAAAATTATGGGGCTCCAGCTATAATTTTAAGGTCACTAAGTCTGGGATGGTGCCAGCTTATAAATCTACATTCAACAACTGCCCCAGATCAACAACTGACCATATTTTGAGAAAAAGTTAAATTATGTTTCCATGCAAGTACAGATTAACTGTCTAAGAGTAAGCTACCAAGACAGAGCCATGATTCAAACCCATTTATTTCTAATTATAACACTCAGATCCTTTCTGATAAGACTGTGATTAATTTGCACATTTACCAGTCACAACAAATGTGGAAAACATAATTTCTGATAAATTGAGCAACATAAATTTCATGGTCTTATTCTTTTCCAAGGTTATTAGGTTATACACCAGTTTTCATGGTCCTTGAATTTTTAGTGACTTTTTTAAAAGTTAAAGAATTGAGTTTTCTTTCCAATCAGATAATTTATGCTTTAGGCACTCTCCCCTGGGATAAGTTTCTGAGACATGCAGAAATTGGAAGGGGGTAGAAGGAGGTGGGAAGAACTTCCAGGTGTATCTGTTTAATGGTGCCAAAGCTCCTCTCCAGCTCACCCTCATCACTGGAATGAAGGGTTGATGCTAACACTCATAGCCAATCAGATGGCACCGAGTCATGTGCTACATCATGTCCCATTCTACCCTTTGGGACCATAGCTCTGTTAAGGCCAGCAAGTTTGGTTGGCCTATTTCAGTCCACTTCCTAGGAGAGAGCCAACACCTTGATGGACTTTCACGACTTCCCACTGGGATGGGGAGGACTTCTTTATTCTTGTCCCTCTTTCAGTGGTCTCTCTTGCTTGTCTTTGCAGCTCAGCGACATGTCCTCACATACATGGAGGATGCAGTGTGCCAGCTGCTAGAAAATAAGGAAGATATTACCCAATATGGCATTGCCAGATTCTTCACTGAATAGTAAGTACACAAATGCTTTGCAAGTAGGGCGAGCCCAGAGGAGGCACCTGGGGGAAGGCAAGGTACAGGAAGAGTAGAGCAGGACAGTGCTGAGTATGTAGTGGCAGTGAATGCACAGTTTCTATAGGCTGGCCCAGGGCTGCCCTGACATGTTTTGGAACATGCCTTTGGAGCACCTGGTTTTGTCCAGGGACACGTATCACGATGGTCATGACTACAGAAGCCCAACAGCTGCTTGTCTGATCTAGTGGATCTGTGTCTTTAGGTTCCTCTTACAATTTTTAACCTTCTATGTGATTCAGAATATTTACTCTGGTTTCCTTTAGTTAGTGTACCTTTAGCCTGTGTTTTTCACGGCTGGCTTTTTTTCATTGAAATGTTTAGGATGATGTTCCTTTGCAGTTTTCTTTCTGTAGGAAGCTGTGTCAATCACATGATTTAAGAGTATTTCTAGAGGCAGGACATCTTTCTTAGGTTACATCTTTGAAGGGTTATGCTTCTTTGTAAAGTGTGCTTGGAGTGTGTAAAAGTCAAAATGATTACTACTATTTTAGCATCCTAGAACTGTTTTTAGGCTGAATCAGAGAATCACTTTAAAACACCTTGGTCATCCGAAAAGGATTTGCTAAAGAAATACAAAGCATTTTTGTTACCAGTGTGCCATTACATATTTATATAATTAGTTGACGTCTCCTTCCTTTTGTTCTAATTTATCAGGAGCACTCTAAGAAAGGAAGAGCTTCTATTTAAGGCTTCCAGGCTTCTATTTAAGGTGAATCGTGAACTCAAGTCCATCCTTCCTGAAAACAGATTTCTTCCTTTCTATTCTCCAGAGGTTCCTTGGAGATCAGACATGTATTCCAGTGGCCTAAACTTGGGTTGTTCTTGGGGGAATTCTTGCCTCTCCCAAACTCTTTTGCTGAACAATAGGTCTTGCAAATAAAATCTAGATTTCTTATGGACTGGAATTTCAAGTTTCTGGGAAAAAAAGGCTTTCCAGGAGCAGAGCTGGTCCCTGCTTCCAGTTTTGTAAAGAGGATAAAGTAGAGAAAGGAAAGGAACCTCATTCCTTCACATGGTGTGGGAAGCAAACGAGGTGGGCAGGGAATAAAGACTGAGATTGAATAGCCTTGCTTGCTTTTACAGAACTGACAAGCCTAGGGGTTAAGTTTCTATGCCATTTAATCTGTACCAGCACTCTTGAGACTCCTTGCCAAGCGAAATATGATTCTTCTGGGGCAATACTTCTTCCTGGCTTTTTTTGTTCACCGCCCGCCCCACCACCGCCGCCCTCACCACATCCATCTACTTTAAAAGTCTTTTCCCTGTTACACCGGTTCCTTGAGGGTAGGCACCTTTTCTTCTTCATCTTTGTATTCCCAGTGCCTGGCACAGTGCTTAGCATACAATATGTGTTAGATAAATGTTGAATCAACAGCTATTCCTATATTTTAAATTATTGCATACTATACTCTTATTCTTGCTCTTACTATCAATAAAGAATATCTTTTAAAAAAAGGAATATCTTTATTTCATCTTTTTTGTTTATTCTTTTTGGTAAAGCTCTATATTTTGCCATTTAAGAGGCTATGTTCTACGTGTATAGTGCTCAAAAGTGAACCCCACAGGTCTATGTAATGGATACTGAGCTCTTGAAAATCAATGGTAACACGTAATTTCCAGAATGCTATTGATTATAGCTTTAATCTACCAGTACACAATTGAAGAAACTTAGCATTTCCCACAGCACCAATAGAAAGCTAGTTGCCAAAGCTAGTTGTTTCTTCCCCTCAGGAAACTAAAATTGTATAATCAGTGTGAGTGGCATGTACCTGATAGTTCTGTAACTCCCAAGATACCATATGGGCCTAAGGCAAGTTACTTTGGGATGTGAACTAGCATCAAAATTTCAAAATCCTAAAAAAAAAAGAAGAAGACTTGAAAGATGGATGTCTCATGGAACAGGAAGTAGTATTTTGTGGATAAGCCCTGGATGGTAGAGGTTACTGATTTTACTTTGATTTGTGAATTTTATTTATCTAGTGAAAAGCCTTCTCTCTTAGCCCTCTTTCTGTATTGTGTCATAGAACCGTAAGGGAAGAGCACACACAGCCCCAGGAAGCCGAGATTCTTATGCTCATAAGTCATGGCTCTTAGAATCCTGGGCAAATTTCTGAAATCTTCTGAGCTTCAGTTACCTCATCCCTGAAATAAAGTCTTACATGCTAATAATAATAATATAATAATTCTATTTTATAATAAACAACTTTTATTGTTTCAGCCACTATAATTCTTTGAAGTAGATACTGTTATATTATCTCTATTTTATAGATGAGGAAACAGACCCAGAAAATAAGATAGCTTCTTTTTTTTTAAGATTTTGTTTATTTATGTTAGAGAGAGGGGAAGGGAAGGAGAAAAGGAGAGAAACATAGATCAGTTGCCCCTCGCAGGCCCCCACCCAGGAACCTGGCCCACAAACCAGGCATGTGCCTCCATCGGCGAACTTGCAGTCTGCAGTCAGCAGGCTGGTGCTCAATCCACTGAACCACACCAACCAGGGCTTAAAATAGCTTCTTTATTTTATTTATTTTAAAGATTTTATTTATTTTTAGGGAAAAGGGAAGACAGAGAGAAAGAGGGAGAGAAACATCAATGTGTGGTTGCCTCTTAAGTGCCCCCTACTGGGGACCTAGCCCGCAACCCAGGCATGTGCCCTGACTGGGAATTGAACCGGCAACCCTTTGGTTCACAGTCAGGTGCTCAGTCCACTGAGCTACACCAGCCAGGGCTAAAGTAGCTTCTTTAGGTCCACAAGCTAATAAGGAACAGAGTTAGGAATGAAGTCTTGTCTGTGGTTCAAAGCAGTATCCTCTGCTGCCTCCAAGTTACTGTCTTGCCTAATGTTGCTGGAGGCCTAACCAGATAATATTTTGAGGTTTCTTCTAGATATACTTTCTAAATTCTTTGAATTTTTTCTTATGAACTATTATATAGTCTTGTCTGGCAACTAAAGTTCACTTTCATTTTAATATTAGTATTGGCCTTTTGTGGGGGGTATAATTGGAGCTTCCTAAACAATAGGAAGCATTTTCTTTTTAATCTTCACCTGAGGACACTTTTTTTTTTCATTTCTTTGAGAGAGAGAGAGGGAGGAAAGGAGAGAAGCACTGATTGGTTGCACCTAGACTGGGGATCAAACCCACAACCTTTTGGTTATGGGATGACACTGCAACCAACTGAGCCACACTAGCCAGGGCAGGAAGCATTTAAAAGAAAATATGTTAACTGAACATTTCATTCTCTCAATTTCAAGTTCACACATTGAGATTTTCATAAATTTAATGATGGATGGGTTACCTTTAAACAATGATAGAAGTACTCTTCAAAATTGTTTGCAGAAGGCCTTTCTGTTGATTTTTCTCTCCTGGGTCGGCTTGCCCTCTCACCTGTGCTGTCCCTCGCTGGTGTTTTCCAGCAAATCTGAGATTGTCCCAGCGAGTCTGGATAAGCTGTAAAGCACGAGTCGCTGAGCCGTGCTGTGCGTGTGTGTCTGCATACTGTGAGCGTTTTAGGTCACATTCCTCTGCACTCTCCTGAGAGGAGGATTCTAGATCTCGGAGGGTTTTCTTTTATGTTGTGTGCAGCCTCTACCTCTGAATGTTGTCTTTCACCCAGTGAAAGGTAAAAGGAACTAATATTTAGAGGTGCCGCTTTAAGAATAGCCCAAGTGTCAGCCCCAGGTCAGGACCTCTGCAGAAGTACATCCAAGAAAATGAGGCTGGAGTAGCTGTAACTTGGAAACCGCAGCAGAGTGTGACCAGGTTTTGTGGCAAAGATAAAATGAGAACTGTGGTTTTTTAAGACATTGGAAAATAATGATGAGAGCAAAACAGACTGAAATCTGAGAATTCCTATCAGAATTGGGAACCATTCTTTACGGGCTAAATTGATAGTTACAACACTGTGGCATCAGGGAGCTCGGCCTCCACATGCTAATATAGAAAAGAATGGTACTCTGCGGTCTCGGTTGGTGGGCCCAAGAGGGCTCTTATGATCGAGTGTCTCGTTTGCTTTTTGTTTTGTTTTTTAAATGATGATTGTAGCTTCTTGGGAAGTTTTTTTGATGACTGTTTTGGTGACAAGTACATGAATTACCTTCACTGAAGGTTTATTTTAAGGAGATGTGGGAACGTAAGACGACGTTCATTCAGTAATTATTTTTGAGCCCCTACTATGTGCCTTTGTACCTAGGCAGTGGAGATATAGTGGTGAACAAGACAAATAAGATAATTGCCCTCATGAACCTAAAGTTTCAGTAAAGGAGATAGTCAGTAAAGAAGTAAATTGATGATGATGACAACAGCTAATAGTTAATAAATGCTCTGTGCCAGGCCCTGTTCTAAGCACATAACATGCATTATCTCATTTTAAGTCTCACAATACATGTTACACATTAGGAAGTTCAGGCACACAAAAGTATTGGAATAGTATTCCCAAGTCACATAGCTGATTACCGTAACAAGATAAATAACAAGGAAATAACTAAGGTAATGTGATGTGTAGCATGTGCAGGAAGGCCTGTTGGAGGAGATGGCATTTGAGGGCTTATCCCATGGAGTGACTGGCTCATGCCATCCGGGAGCCGGTGAGTTAGCTCAGCTCAGGTGACTCGCCTTTGCGTTGTCCACCTTTATTACCTAGGCTTTCTGTGTCCAAAAAAGATAATTTGATTGATTTTATTTGCTGCTACTCAGAATGAAATACCCTAGGTGGCGATCACAGAAAGCTGCCTTACAGGTAATGGGCCTCCTTTATCATCACTTGTATGTGATATGTGAATGTAATAAAATTTTTTGTTATCTAATGTATGGTATAAATAGGGAGATGAAAGTCTTTGTTAGTTCTTAGAAAAGTCCATTCTGATTCATATTAATCATCAGAATTCAGTTGGGAAGTTGCATACCTTTTTTTAATGTATATACTCCTGTGAAAGGTACTGATATCAAATTCCTTTTTTATTGTTTTGATTAGGATAAATCCATGGAATGCAGATTTAAAAAGTAGATTCCAATAGTACATGTTACTAAATCCTTGCAATATAACTCTAATGAAAACAATCCATGATTATCAAATATGTATTATTATTTTTTTAAATAGGTGCTCTAAATCTTATGAAAAAAATGACCCACTTCTCTCTTAAGTAATCAGGGTGTAAACTTTCAGTTCTAAAGTTGGCAGGGTTTTTTTTTTTAGGATTACCCACCATCCAGCATTTAAGTAGCGTTGTTTTGGGTTCTCCTTGTGCTCACAGTAATGGAGGAGTGGAGATTTGGAGCAACAAGAAACACATCAGAACAAACCAGACTTCACTGGTTTCCAGGCTCAGCTCTGAATTAGGGATGGACTTGAGACTTTTCTGGGCCATTTCTGCTCCTTGTTTTCCCTACTTATTGTTGTCAAATTGAGCCAAAATATGGTGTGCTGAAGAAATAGTGACTAATTCTATTACAGGCTTCTTCAAAAGGGGTAATGCTTCTCCTCCCCCACCCCATCTTTTTTCCACAGTTCCGTTCTTAGCTGGAGTTAACACATTGTAACAGAAAATTACCCATTTCTCATTGTCAGCATCTGGATTCTCACAGACTCAGATAATTGCCAGGAATAGATTTTGCCTTGAGCTAAAGCAATCCTAGCCTCACTGTTGCTGGCCCAGGATCTTCTGTTAGCTGTTGTTTGTGAGCGCTATACAGCACTCTGGTCCTTTCCTATATCACCAGAGGTACATTGTATAGCAAAAGGACTCCATCGAGACGTGATAGTGAGTTTAGAGTCACCAGAATCTATTTTGAAGCTTAAAAACCCAGGTCCATTGAGGATATAAGAAGCTACTTATTTGCTTAGAATTCATCCCTCTTCTTCAGTCCGTTCATGTTTTGATTACAGGAAACCATCCAGCAGCACTTGACCTGGTAACTGAGGAAGCCATTTCACAGCCCGCTGGTCCCCTGACTCATTTAGAAGTCAGAGTCAAAGGTTATGGAAGTAATAATTGGGCCCAGATTCTCCCTGTCAGGAAAGACTTCACTTCCCCACCCCCTCTCCTCTACAAGTTAAGAGAAACTTAGCTGTTGTGAAACTGTCCTTTAAGAAGAAATGTAGGAACTCCATCCTTCCCTGAAGTATTCTCAAGACCCAGTGATATTATTTCTGTTTTCATGGGAGCTACTTTTATATGGGAGCTGGTATAAAATTAGTCGTAACTTCTTCACACTGAAACATTTTCCCTCAGGGAATTTACTTGATTTATTTTAATCTATAAGAATTATAAAGAATCTTTACTTGGTCCAATCCAAGTTCTAATATTCCTTCCCATAACACCACTCTGACAGTTTAAAACTTTGCTTCTTCAACAGTAGAGCAATTTAAATTCATCAGTGCTTTTAATTTCTTCCATGATTTGCTCAGAACTCTAGATCTGTGGTGCTGGCAGCACAGGCCTGGCACGAGAGCAGGAAAGAATGACACAATCTGGCACCTTTAACCAGAAGGTTTTAATGAACCGACATGGGGGTGGCAGGGATAGAGGGGAAGGAGGAGGGACAGTTAGGGTTTTGGCAGCCACACAAAGGTTCTTCTTCCCTGAGAAAATGAAATGAAAGTCAAATGAATCTTCTCTCTGTTCCTATGATTTGCTAAGATGTTTGTCTGTCTCTCAGCTTCCAGCTCCGTGGCAGGTGCATCTTTGCAGTCAGTGACTTCCTCACAAAACAAATTGTTTCTCAGGGTCCCTCAAGAGGGGTCATGTTCAGCCAATTTCCTGCCTGAGGCCGTAACTGTGATTCCTTTCTTCAACCATCAGATGCACTTCTGACCAGCACAGTGGAAACTGTCTTATCAGAAAATATCATGAGCACGTAAATTTATTTTAGGACACGTTGATCCAGGGTTGCTGAGTTCTGGGGCTGCAGCAGTAGTAGTTCTGTTTCCGAGGTGGCTGTAGGAGCAGCCTTAAATTCATCCTTTTCTCATTAAATAACGTTAACAACAAATGCCTTTGCGAATGTCCTTATGTTATATTTTGCAAGTCAAGATCATTGCTAGGATTAATACCTATCTCATACAGTTGTGTAAATCAGGCGAAATGACATGTATACAATGTTTAGGTAGATATAATTCATTTCCATTATATTTCATTTCCCTTTAGCTCCAGTTTTATGGGATTTTTGCTTCTCTCCTACCTCACGGACGTCTTAGAAAGTGATAGTCGTCCTCTTCTTTCTCTTTAAATGGTATCAGAGTTGAAAATCTTGAGGACTTTTTGATCTCTCTTGTTTTCTATAACACCTTTTGCTTATCTTCCATTTTGTGTACTTTTTTTGCAGATTAAAAGCCTTTGATGATTTCCAGCTCAACTATTAGTCATTTGGTGATCTCCAGTTCACTCATCATTTAGTACATTCAGAGACTAGCCTAAGAAAGTTTTTCTGTCCTCCTCCCCTCCATCTATAAGCCATTTTCTCACTTTTTGTCTGTACCCCCTTTTCTCTGGCAGCCAATATTAAAAAATTCAAGTTGTAATGGGAGACCCGGGCCAGTCAAGTCTAGCTAACTTGTATTGTTCCTACCCTTAGTTCTAGCGCTGCAGTGATGTGCTCAGGATAATGAAAAGCAGACATTCTCTGCTGAGGTCATTGCTCCTCGTGCTGGCAACCTGCTCCAGGAAGCTGTTTATCTGTGCTTGCTGAGCCAAGTTCCAGCCTCCAAACAGTTGGAATGTATTGAGAAACCACAGAGCCCAAAGAGAGAACTTTACACAGGCGGTTCCAGGCAGGGGGAGTATATTTACGCCACACAAGCTGCAGTTTACATGTGTGGGGATAATTGTTCATCTGCACACTCTCATACTTCACCTTCTATGCACCATACGTGCCCTCTCAAGGGGTTTAACCCAGAGAATTATACTGCTGTGCCAAATTGCCCTGAACTTGCCATAAAGAAAAAAGGTATTATTGAAAATCTTATGTAAAAACCACCTTTTTAAGCTAGTATTTTTTCTGAGTCGAATTTAATGTTTAGAATATTAAACCCTGTAGGCCCAGTCTTTAAAGTATCCCCAAACCCTGTTCCTTGCATGCTGTTTCTAGATAAAATTTTTAAAATCTGTTTACCACCATATCAAGTATTGTTGCAAAGCTTCAAGTGTGGCCTACATCAATAGGATTATAAATTATGTAATCTGGTTTAGGACATAATACTTATTTTTTATTTTTTAAACATGAGAGTGCTTTATCAAAGGTATATTTACAAATATAAGAGACACCGCATTCTAAGCTAAATAAAGCTGTGTGGCAGACAAGCCCTGAGACCTTGTAGTAAGAGAAAGGCTGTGGCATCATTTGAAACAAACGTGTGTGTGTGTGATGTAGTTCAAAAACTCATTACAGTGAGCTTCAAACAAGTGTCTTAAGGGGTTACTATGACTTTTTTCTCATATTGGTGATCATGGGGTTAGAGCAAAGAAGTCGATATTAGGGATGTCAATCCTTAATTTCCTATTGGGGCCCTGTCCCTTCTCCAAAAAATTAGTCTCAGCCAAACAGGAACTCTTAATACCTCCCCACCACCATGAGCCTCACGTAGCCAACAACTGACTGACACATGGGCATCAAAAGGACTGGTCCCCTTGCCTCGAACTGGGACTGGTGTGGAGGTGCGATTCATGCTCCACAGCTCACCGTGGGATCAGGCTGAACCCAGACCCCCCTCCCATCCTGCTTCTGCCGCTCTTCCCAGAGCACCCCTTCAGTCAGTCACGGGCACCGAAACCCGTGTCTCGGCCCTGCTTTCAGGGAACCTGACCTGAGTTGCCTGTTGTCATTTTAGAAATAGTGTTTGTAATGAAATTACTAGAGTATTGTTAGTGGAAACTTAGACAAAAGGGTATTTGGGGGAGTCTGTGGAGAGGACATCACAGCCATGTGCTACATAGTAATGACATTTTGGTCAATGACAAAATGCATGGTGGTCCATAAGATGATACTGCATAGCTAGGTGTGTGCAGGCTCTACCATCTAGGTGTGGAGATAATGTTTACTGACTAACAAACAGAGAGCAGTTGAAGACCTTATATAATGGCATTACATTGTGCTCTGAGAGTAAAGAAATAATTGATACTAAAGTAATTAAATAAGTCATTATATATAGAGGAGTATGTTTCGACATGTGTGATGGTTAATTTTTTTGTGTCAACTTGACCAGGCTAACGTGTGCCCAGATAGCTGGTAGAACATTATTTCTAGGTGTGTCTGTGAGGGTGTTTTCAGAAGAGATTAGCATTTCAAGTGGTGGATTGAGTAAAGAAGGTTGCCCTTGCCAATGTCGGTGGACATCATCCAATTCATCCAGAGCCTGACTAGGACAGCAAGATGGAGGAAGGGTGAATTTGCTCTTTTTCCTTGAGCTGGGACATCCATTTTCTGCTTCCTTGAGACATCAGCACTCCTGTTCGGTAGGCCTTTGAACTCAGACTAGAACTTATGCCATTGACCCACCCTCCGCCTCTATTCTTGGGCTTTTGGACTTGAGCTAGGACTTACAACACTAGTTCCCCTGGCTCTTGGGCCTTCAGACTTAGATTGCATCACACCACCAACTTTTCTGGTTCTCCAGATTGCAGATGGCAGATTGTGGGACTCTTGGCCTCCATAACCACAAAAGCCAAATCCATAATCACATAAGCTAAGTCTCCTCCTATATATAACTATATGTATGCTGTTGGTTCTGTTTCTCTGGAGAATACTGACTAACTAATGCAACCTGGAAAGGTGAGTAGAATTTGGATGAGCAAAAAAGAAAGGAGAAGTTTTTGTATGCGACATGAAAGCACTGTAGCATTGTGGCTAAGAACACAGACATTGGAGTCAGGCCTGCTGCTTCCTAATATGTGATCTTGGGCAGGTTGCAGAGCCTCATCTATAAAGTGGAGTCATATGTAAAATATGAAATTCCGTGTTACACAGTTGTTGGAAGGATTAAATGAGATAATGAATGTCAAGTGCTTAGCATTCTACCTAAGATATGCTATGTTGAATTAATGAAAGCTACTGCTATTGTTGTTCATTCATTCAACAAATATTTACTGAGTGCCTTTCTGTTAGTGTTCAAGACACTGGGGGATTCAGCAGTGAACAAAACAGACAAGAAGTCCCAACCTTCATGGAGCGTTCGTTCTGAACTAGCTTTCACCCTGTTTCATCTTGTAATAATTTTAGACTTAGAAAAAAATTGCAAAAATAATAGAGTTCCCATATCACTCTCACCCAGCTTCCACTAATGTTAACAGCTTCTATAACCATAGCATATTATGAAAATCATGAAATTATTAATTGAAAACTATTGAATATCTATAAACCTTCATTTTGAAGAGCAGTTTCTCCTTTTATAAATTCTGGGTTGACAGTTATTTTCTTTTAGCACTTAGTATATACCATTCCATTAGCTTCTGGGTTCCACGGTTTCTGTTGAGGTGTCGGCTATCAATCAGTCTTGTTCTTACACCTTTGATAATAATCTGTCCTTTATCTCTGGCTACTTTTTGGATATTTCTTCTTGATCTTCGCTTTTTGGTAGTTTTACTATGATGTGCCTTAGTTTGCTTTTCTTTATAGTCAAACTATTTGGGAGTCTTAGTGCTTCTTGAATCAAAAACTTGATGCCTTTTATCCATTTTGGCAAGTTCTCAATTTTTAGCTCTTCAATTTTACTTCTGTTCCACTATCTTCACTCTTGGGATTTCAATGACATAAACATTAGGATTTTTCATGATTCCCTTTGTCTCTTATGTACTTTTCTGTAATTTCTGTTGTTTGTCTTTTATGCTTCATTCTGGATCTTTTTTACCAACTTTCCAGTTCATTAATTCTCTTTTCATTTATGTCTGATTTGATGTTAAACCCACCTACTGAGTTCTTATTTCTGATTATTGTTTGTGTTTTGTGTTTTACTTTTAATCAGTCTGTTGTAACTATAAAAGAAGGAAAAATAGAAATTGCAAGCTGGGGAAACTGAATGATTAAAAGTTAGTTTGAAGAGAAGTTAGGATTTATTTACTAGTGTTTCTCATACTTCTCTTAGTCTTGTCCTCTGCGGTGCTTCATTCTTTCTTCTTTTTATTCCCAGAAACAAAGAAGATGTTAGTTAGCTTTACTTCCTATAGTTTATTCCTATAGTTTATTGTGAAAACTTTATGTAGTTTAAATATGCTTTGTTTTTTTTAAAGATTCCTTTTTTAAAAGTAGTTCTAGGTTCACAGCAATATTGAGAGGACGGTAGAGATTTCCCATATTTTCCCTGACCCTGAACGTGCATAGCCTTCCTCATTACCAACACCCCTCACCAGAGCAATCCATTTGTTACTGTTGATAACCTGCACTGACACGTCATTATCATCTGAAGTCCATGGTTTGCCCTAGGCTTCACTCTTGATGCAATGACATGTATTCATCACCATAGTATCATACAGAGTATTTTCACTGGTCCCAAAATCCTCTGTGCTCTGCCTGTTTATCCCTGACCCTCACCCCAACCTCTATTGTCTTCATAGTTTTGCTTTTTTAAGGATGTTATATAGTTGAAATTGTACAGTGTATAGCCTTTTCCAATTATTATATTTTTTAGCTTAAGAATTACCATTCAGTTCTTTTTTTATGGTTTCTTTATTAGATTTTATCTTTCATTTGCTTGAACATAGTAAAGTATAATTATTAAAAAGTCCACAGTTTATTATCTGGATTCCCTGGGGGTCTGTGTCTATTGTTTATTCTATCTCTTGTTTTTTTTACTCCATTGTCTTATCTTGTAGTGTACTTTTTCCTGCCTTTAGTTGAGAGCTATACATTGTATATGAAAAATTATAGAGGTAATGTGAGGCTTAGAATAATGTTCTCTTTCTTCAGAGGAGATTTACATTCATTTCTGGCAGGTGGCCTGAGCAGTAGCAATCCCGGATTACCTCAGTTTAATCAGGGACTGAAATCATTTAAAGTAGGTATAGGTCTCAGGTAGGGCTGATCTATTTCTAGGTATAGCTCTTCAGAGTGCCACCTAGAGCCAAAGATTTACCAGAGTCCCTGTCCCTAGCCTGGGTGAGTCCTGAACTCTGTTTTTTTTTTTTACTACCAAGCATCGAGAATCATTTGAAAACTCAGGAACTTAACTTTAATTCAAAATTATTACCTGCTCAATCTATCAGCTGACTCTTTTATGACTGGCAGAGGTCCCTAGAACTAGTAGTGGGTGCAATAATACATTATTTTGGGAAGTAGTGATAAATATAAATGATATTATAAGATACCTGGAAAAACTTTAATGTAATATGAAAATATCTAAGATTTCTATTGTTTAAAAAAGTCACAGGCACTGTATTGCTAATTCTGTATTTACATTCATAATTGAAGGAAATACTAAATTCCATTTAGAGGTTAGTAAAACTAAAAATTGATTTTTTTCATATTCAATTTTGTGGAATTCCTTGAATTTAATACATGAATCCTTCTGTTTAGAATTCCTGGCCATGGGGGAAAGTGGCCCCCAATGCTGGGCTCACCTCTTTGTGTTTGCTCCTCTTATAACTTGGCCTTGGCCTTCTTCATTTGCCCTGGTGGCTTCAAACAGATGCTTTTAATAATTCGTCCAGTTTTTCTCAGCTAGGAGAGTTAGTCTGAATTACCTAATCTACCTTTATTGTAAGAGAAAGTATTTTGGAACTTTCATTCTAGTGAAATATAATTATATTAGCAGAAGCAGAAAATACCATACAAGGCAAGGAGTCATAAAGAAGTCTAACTTGACTTGTGGAAAACCAGTACATGTTGCAAAGCAACAAACAGGAAATATATAATTAGGATGGGCCCAGTCTGTGGAAGGCTCAATTATGTGGAAATAAGAGGAAAGGCAGAGTAAGAGAACCTTGTGAAGTCTGAGAAATAAAATTTACTACCTGGTCTTCTTTTAATTTTTAAAATTCAGTACCTATTAAATAGCTACTATATGTATGCTAATCCCTGTACCAGATGTGGTCCTCATGGGTTCACTGTCATTCTCATGGGGGCAGAAATAATGGCAGTTTACATGACAGAAAGGTACTTTTATTCTACAGTGTCTGTGGTCCCGCTGTATGCTTGACACCATGCTGGCGAAGGATATGAGATGAATGAGCCAGTTGAACTTGAGGAACTTATGAACTCAGGGAGAAAATCAGATGTGAGCATAATCATAATTATCTTTTTAATGACTTTTGAGAGAGAGGACACATCAATTTGTTGTTCACCCCATTTATGCGTTCATTGGTTGATTCTTATATGTGCCCTGGCTGGGGATTGCGTCTGCAACCTTGGAGTATCGGGACTATGCTCTAACCAAATGAGCTACCCAGCCAGGGTGTAAGTATAATTATTAAGATGCTATTAAATAAGTGCCAAGTAGAATTTCACAAAACATACTTTGGGATAAGTACAAGGAGAAATTTATTCTGACTGCAAATTTTGAGACAAGCATCATGGAAGAGGTCATATTTAATAATACTTCAAGTAGTCCTTGGAAGATGAACAATGGAGAGTGGGAACTGAACAGGGAGGGCGTCTCCAGCCGAGGGAGCAGCGTACGCAAGGGCGCAGAGGCTTGGTGTGCTCGGAGAATGACAGAAGGGCTCTGGTCAGTGCTTTGGGCTGTTTGAGCTGCCGTGACAAACTGTTGCCAACTGGGTGGGTTATAAAGAACAGAAATTTATCCCTCACAACTATGGAGCCTGGAAGTTCAAGACCAAGGCTCTGGCAGATTCCGAGCCTGTCGAGACCTGCTTTCCATTTCTTAAGTGGCTGTTTTTTACTGTACACTCTCATGGCAGAAGAGGCAAGTATCCCCTGAGTCTCTCTTATAAGAAACTAATCGATTCACCAGGGCTCCGCCCTCATGACCTAATTACCTCCCAAAGGCCCCACATCCAATTACTCTCACCTTGGGCACTTCGACATATAAATTTTGAGGGGCACACAAATAGTATGTAACCGTGAGGTAATAGAGCTCAAGAAGATATGTAAGTGAGGGGTTAGAAAGATCGGTCATAGAGATTTTCTACCCTGTGTTACTACTGGTAGGTTGTTGGTGCCATCAACTGAGATCATTCAATTCAGGGAATATTTCTTACATATCCCTTATGTACCTGGGTTTGACAGGTGCCGAGAAACAGTGATTAATAAGATGTGGTCCCTACCTTCAGGGTACTCACAGTCAAATTAGCCAGTAATTAAATTACTTGCAGTTTGAGCTAACAAGAGTTTCAGGTGCTAACAGTAAGAATGTCCAGAGGAAAGATGACTTAATTCCATTCGGGGGGTAGGGAAGGTTTCACAGAGCAGGTGGCCTTCTAAGCTGAGTATTCTTTTCCTGATTTTTTTTAAAGTCAAAGTTATACATGCATACAGTTTAAAGGCTAAAATAATTCTATAAGATTTTTTTTTAAAAAATAGCATACCCCCAACTCTCAATGTAGTTTCCCATTCCTCAGAGGTAACCACTTTCAACTCCTTAGAGTGATTTGTTTGGCATTTATTTGTCGATCTCTGAATTACTTGCTTATGTTGCTGCTTGATTTTTGCAATTTCGGGCATTATCTGTTGCCTTCCCACTGTCTGAGAGGTAAATCTAACTTCCTTAACACACTTTACCACACATACGTAGTCTTGCTAAGCCCCCAGCTTTCTAATATACTTAATCAAGATTTTGGTTATATCAGTATTCAGTGTTTATGTTTTATAAGTATATAAACATCATTGACACTGAATTAGGTTGCATAACCTTCTCACCCCAGGGTTGTCTTTCATTTTTTCTTGTTTGATTAATTTCCTATAAAATTATCAGCGATTCTTCTTCAGACTCTACACAATTGAGTAAATTTCCTTTTAGTACTGTGTTATTTATTTTCCATTTGCACCCACAGATCCACTCTCCACCTTCCTCTGCTCTGGAGGACTGATCGGCATGGACTTGAATGCACAGATTCCCTTGTGCTGTGGCTTCCATTGGGGTTAAAGCCAGGGGCAGGTATTGGCAGTTATTGGCAGGAGACTAAAGGGCAGGAGAAGAGGGAGTGAGGTTGGGGTGTACATTGTTGTATTTCTCTCCCCACCAGTTTGCCATGCGTTTGCACTGGCTCTTGCACTGGCTCTGTCCCTCTGCTGAAGGTGGCAGTTGGTATTCAGTGTCCCTGTTCTTTCTAGATTAAAGAAACCACTCCCTCTACCTGTCCCTTCAGCCTGATGCTAGCCCTAAGAAAATACTTTCCCTTAACCTTGTCCATGCGTCTTGTAAGTGTTCTCTTTTTAAGACTTTGCTCAGCTACCCTTTTAAAATGAACTATTCATTAACTACCAGGACTTTGATGGAAGAAAGTACATTAATATCTGTATGTATTCATTCTATTTTATCTTCTCAAAGAAGTCTCTTCTTGAATCTTCTGATCTGCTTTATTTATATTATCTGACCTCTGTTCCTGCTGATGGCAGTTATCTAGTGAGCTGACCTTCGGGATTTCGCCAGGAATCTTTGGATTCCTCTTGTCTTTGATAGTGGTTTTAAAACAGAATGCCATATTCTTCAACACTTTCGTCTTGAGAAGTGGGGTCTATGTCGTTCCCTCCCCTCGAATATAATATGATAGAAGTAACACTATGTGACTTTCAAGGGTAGGTCACAAGAGGCCACGTCGATTCCGTCTTGATCTCTGGGAACTCAGCTTTCGGATATTCCGTCTCAGGACACCCTCTCCTACTAACCAGATGCCATGCTGTGAGAAGCTCAGCCACAAGCCTGGTCTTCAAGTCATCACAGTCTAGCTGCCTGACATGTGAGTGAAGAAGCTCCAGATGATTCCATCCCCAGCCATTTGAGTCAACCTCAG
Source organism: Carollia perspicillata (assembly GCA_004027735.1). Lineage (NCBI taxonomy): Eukaryota > Metazoa > Chordata > Mammalia > Chiroptera > Phyllostomidae > Carollia > Carollia perspicillata. The sequence goes on from PVKM010001483.1 coordinate 64,582, forward strand.
CCATAAAAGTCCTGCAAATTTAGGTCCCTGCATCATGGAGTAGAGAGAAGCCATCTTGGCTGCCTTCTGTGTGATTCCTGACTAAATCCATGAACATAAGAGTTACTTTTTAGGCCACTCCATTTGGTGCAGTTTATTATGCATCAGTAGATGACTGCAACAGAATTTGTTACCGCGAGCAAGGTGCAGCAGGAACAAAAACCTAAAACCAGTGTCATTGGTTTAAGAGGTTTAAGACCAGGCAGCAGGCAATGACTGGAAGGACCATGAGGACACCATTAGTGGAATTCTTTTTTTTTTTTTTTAATTTAGTTATCTTTAGAGAGAGGGGAAGGGAAGAAGAAAGAGTGGGAGACAAACATCAATGCGTGGCTGCCCCTCATGCGTCCCCTACCAGGCACATGCCCTGGGGACCTGGCCTGCAACCCAGGCATGTGCCCGACCGGGAATTGAACCGGGAAGCGATCCCCTGCTTCACAGGCCCATGCTCAATTCATGGAGCCACACCAGCCAGGGCTATTAGTGGAATTCTGATGGGCCTGAAGGAGACTGTCAATAAAGGCTTGAAAGAATGAGGAAAATGTTATTGGAAACTGGAGCTAAGAGGACCCTTGCTATGTAATGACACCTTTAGTAATGTGAAAAGTAGGGAATGTACCTAAAGAATGTGATCTAGTTATGGAGATATCTGGGCTGCCCATCTTTTTCTAACTGCCTACAGTAAAATGTGAGAGGGATGAACTAAAGAATGAACTATTTTGCTTTCAAGTGGAATTTAGAGGAAATATTGAGAGTTCAGGACATGTTTTCCAACCAGCAAAAAGTACTCGAAGAAAGTGTCTCAAGACAAAGATCAAATTCAGAGTGCTCTCAGGGAACAAACCCTTTGTTAAGACCTCAGAAAGATTTCAAGGTGGAGCCTCATAGACTCTTAGACCAAAGGCCAGGGATCTTAAGGGTTTTGTCCCACAGCAGCCTCATGGGGAAACCCAAATAGAGAAGGGCGTGTCTCAAGGAGATTTGTGGGTATAGATTTTGTCTGCTGGAGTAAAATCCAATACAGTTAATAGAAAAACCATCACTTTTTAAGAGGATGGAGATAATACAAAATAAAAAGTGGCCTTTGGACCCCCAGACTCTATGGGCAGGAAGCAAGCTAAGAAAGCTGCTCAGCTGTAAACTGAGGCTATGTTTTGTGGAAATGAAAGTATGGTTCAGGAAGTGGAACCAAAAGTCCAGAGTGCAGAGTCAAAAGCCATGGGAAATCATTAGCAGGGAGAAGTACTGGACACAAATAGAGGAAATAAGACAGGTATCTGGGTAGATTTTCAGAGTTGCAATGGACCAGTAATTACTATATGCTACCCCTTCTCCCTCTTTTTGAATGGAAGTCTATTGTGGTTATCCTATCCCTGTATCACGATTTTACATACTGATGTGTGGGAGCATATAACTTGTCTCTTTAGTTCACAGAAACTCAGAAAGAGGAACCATACTGGAGGAACTGTACCCAAGAAATTGCACTTGTAATTGCATCTGTACCTGGACTTGATTTGTATGACAAGATCCTGGATTTGGGGGCTATAGAGGGTCAGGGTGTATTTTGCATTTGGGAGAACTGTAAATTGTTGTGGCCAGGGGGCAACTGTGACAGACTGTATTTTCCAAAGATAGCTGCACCAATATTTCCTCTCCTACCTGCTCTTCCAGAATGATCTTGCCACGCCCCCAATCAAAGGTGTAGACTAGTTTTGACAGCGATGTCCTTGATGTGTGTCTGCATTCATTGTGGTAGGCTAAAGGGTCCTTTCATCCTGGAAACTCGTGTCTTTCAGTTCTGAGAACCTTTCAATTTTTTCCCTTCCTCCACTTTCTGTTCTTTCAAACATCTTTCTGCTTATATATATACCCCTAGATATGTAGTTTTTTATAAATGGTGCCACACTACACATGCTGTTCTGTTTAATGAATTTTATTTTTTATATTACATAGGCCATATATCTCTTAAGACTTAGCAGATAATATGGCATTTAATATTTATCAATTAATATGGCATTTAAACATACCCAGTCGTTGTATATATGTAATCTTTAGGCTGTTTCTCACACCTGGAAGTGACCCACCACAAACTAAATAAACCTTTTTAGACTGTACATCCCAATTTGAACTTTTAAAAATATGGTGGCCATATGCTAAGGCATGAATTGGGGAAGGAGCACAGTGTTTGGTGCTCTCCATTGCTCTTTATTTCTCATCCCTCCCTTCCTACATGATGACACCATCTGAAATGAGCCAGAGTCTGTAGTGGAGAATAGTTTAGAATTGCAGTATTTGATGGAAACAATGATCTCTAGTAACTTTTAATACAAATAGTATATTTACTTTGGAGTGTTAAACCCAGTGGTGATCAAAAAGGTTTTTTTTTTCCCTTGGGAATCTTTGTCTTCTCTTTAACCAGCAAAACATTTGAATTTGCTAAAGGTCAGTTTTGTGTCCTGTTGACCATTTAGTAAAACAAGCCAGTGTTAGAGATCTATTGTATTTTCTTTGCTGTGATTCCATCAAGCTAGCCCGTTAAGTTCAGTGGATGGGAACTGGAGCGTTGTTCATTTGGCAATTAGCACATGGTGGTAGAAGAAAGAAAAATATCTTTCTGATATTTTTTGCTTAGGACTTTGGGGGTCTAGAATTTAGTCATAAACAACTAGATTAATGTGTTTAAATACCTTGCATCACTCTTAAGAGTGACTTAAGTCATTCCTTGTTTCGTAACATACTAAACAGATCTTCCAGATAGGTAAAACAATGGCTAGGACATTCTGTTGTGTGGATTTAAGATTCTCCAGAAGCATCGTCCACTAATGGACAGAGTGTTTGGTGATCGATCAGCAACATGAGGTAACTAGTAAACATGGTTTAACTAATAGAGTAAGAAGTCCTGTGTCCTGCAGCTATCTCTTTGTATCCAAGGAAGGGTATAGATTGTAGGCAAGAGGTGAATTCTTTGGGGTCCACTGTGTCTGTTTTGCAGAGCTTTTTTTTTTAAAGCAGTAAGAACATTTAGTAGCACTAGATGGCATTCATCTGGAGTTTAAGATGCTCACATTTTGGGTTGTTTAAAACAAGGCAGAAAGGATTTCTTTTTGCCAGCTGCATCATTCCTGGCAAGAGCTTACTACTTTGCTGCTTGTTTTGTTGTTGTTAACCCATTAGAGAAACCAGCCGTTATATTGGTTCCAGCCAGATCTTTGTCATCATTGGCCCTAAAAAGCTTGCACCTGGCCATTCTGAAAGCCCCTCTCCTCGGTGATTGATGCTCACCTCTTCCGGCTCCCCAAAGCCCTCCTCCCTTTTTCCTGAAGCACCTTCAAGCATTTCTGCTTGGCTACCCACTCTCTTCCATTATACCTCCTCCTCCTGCCTACTGAATACTGGATTTCTCAGCTCACAACTCTTAAGAAGGAGCTTTATTTCAGAGTAGAAAAGGGCCCCCATATGTGGCCTATTATATCCATATCAACTTGCTTACCCTTTTCAAACAGCTATTGTCTTTTAATAGGGTCCTGCCTGGCAGGGGGAGTCCTTAATTCCTGCCATGTAAGAATGGACAGCTTGAGTTACAGGGAACTGCAGTTTGGTGCTCTGATCAAAAGGCCTCTGTTGTTTTTAGTGTTTTTTTTCCCCTCCCTCTCTCTCTCTTTCTATATCCTGGGCTAATAATTCAGCACAGCAAGGTCATTACAGGCTTTGAATTGAGAGCTGAGAGTGTTAAATTACTGACCTAGAATAAAAGGGATCTGGGGGGGCTCTCAAGAAAGATAAAGGGATTCCGGATAGTAAAGTGCAAGCCCAGCAACCTCACTTCTTAACAATATTATTTCTTTAAATCCTCTCTGTCTCCAAAAGTCTTTTCTGGGACAAGGAAGGATCTCCTGCCGGAGGAGGAATGAGGAGCGCAGCGACACCTTCTGCAGGCGCTGCCCTTCCTGGGCGCCTGTGAAGCTGTCCCTTCTGTCTCCTCCCTCGGCAGTGCTCCACTCTCATCCGCCCTGCTCCCGCAGACAAATGTTCGGGCCTTTACCACGTAAATAAAAAACACTTGTGGTATTTCAACAGAGAGCTTATATCCCACGCGAGGATTTCAGACATGTGAAATACATACCACTTGATTCCCAAAATATCTTAAAAACATGATATTGTTTCATTCAAGGCTGCTTCCATTCCATTTATACTTTGTAAATAATATTAGTCTGGTCCTCCCCTGCTTTACCAAGAAAAAAGAATCTCCCCATTGTGAATGAATTTGACACCTCTACTCTGTTGGGTCTTCTGAAGAAAGTATTTCCATTTCTTTGTACTTTTCCAAAACTATATCTCCCAGATATTCTTTTTTCACAATTATCCCTTGAAGCTATACACTGTTCTTATTTTTGGAAAATACTGACTTCCTAAGTCTACTATTTTTTTAAAGATTTTTATTTATTTATTTTTAGAGAGAGGGGAAAGGAGGGAGAGAGAAACATCAGTGTGTGGTTGCCTCTCGCATGCCCTATACTGGGGACCTGGCCCGCAACCCAGGCACGTGCCCTGACTGGGAATCGAACCAGTGACCCTTTGAGTCACAAACCTGTGCTCAATCCACTGAGCCGCACTAGCCAGGGCCTAAGTATACTATTTTTTGGAAAAGTCCCAAAAATCAACTTTCTCAGATCTTCTGCACAGCAAAGTAATAATAATAACTAATAGTCCCTGAATGTGCCAGGCATTATACAACATGCATTATTATCACATTTAATCTTTGGCAACCTCATGTAGTAAGTATTCCTATTACCACCATTTTACACATAAAAAAAAATGATTGAGGCACACAGTGGCCTGGCCCAGTCACACAGCTAGGAAGTGATTAGATTTAATGCTTCTCCAACTTTAATATGCATGTGAATCACCTAGAGATCTTGTTAAAATGCAGAATCAGATTTAGTAGGGGCCTGAGATTCTGATTTTAAGTGATACCAAAGCTACTATAACTTGGTCCATACTTTTAAGTAGCATTCTGTAGTCATTTTTACTTCAGAACCACTCTAAAAAAGGTTTTGGTTGTAACTTCCAATTTCTCATTCCATCAGGCAATTCTAAATAGACATACTGGGAATTTGACACCAATAACATACTTTATTTAGTTTTTATTGTGGTAAAACATACATAACATAAAACTTTCCATTTGAAGCATTTTTAAGTGTACAGTTCTGTGGCATTAAGCACATTCACGCCGTTCTGCAGCCGCCGCCGCCACCACTGTCCGTCTCCAGAACTTTTTCATCTTCCCAAACCGGCACTCAGTACCATTCAACACTGACTCCCACTTCCCTCCTCCCCAGCCCCTCGTAAAGCATTATTCTACTTTCTCTCTCTGTAAATTTGAACATTCTAGTTCCCTCATATAAGTGGAACCATGTAATATTGGTCTTTTCGTGACTGGGTTATTTCATTTAACATAATGTCTTCAAGGTCTACATGTCGTAGCATGTATCGCAATTTCCTTTGAGGCTTAATATTTCAATGTATGGCCCTGGCTGGTGTGACTCAGTAGACTGAGTGCTGGTCTGCGAACCAAAGGGTTGCAGGTTCGATTCTTAGTCAGGGCACATGCCTGGGTTGCAGACCAGGTCCCCAGTGGGGAGCACATGGGGGAGAGCCACACGTTGATGTTTCTCTCCCTTTCTCCTTCCCTTCCCTTCTCTCTAAAAATAAATAAATGAGCCCTGGCTGGTGTGGCTCAGTGGATTGAGTGCTGTCCTGCAAAGCAAAGGGTTGGTGGTTCTATTCTTGATCAGGGCGCATGCCTGTGTTGCAGGCCAGGTCCCCAGTAGGGGACACATGAGAGGCAAGCACACATTGATGTTTCTGTCCCTTACTTTCTCCCTCCCTTCCCCTCTCTCTAAAAATAAATAAAATCTTCAAAAAATAATAAATAAAATCCTTAAAAAGGCCCTTCCTTGTATGCATATGTCACATTTTGTTTATCTGTTCCTCTGTTGATAGACACTTGGGTTGCTTCCATCTTTTGGCTATCGTGAATAGTACGATAGTACCATGGTCATGGTGTACAGATATGTGAGTCTCTACTTTCATTTCTTTTTACTATAAACCCAGAAGTGGAATTGCTGGATCATATGGTAATTCTATAATATTTTACTTTCTTTTTTTTTTTGAAGATTTCATTCACTCACTTCCAGAGCAAGGGGGAGGGAGAGAGGAAGAGAGGGAGAGAAACATTCATATGTGAGAGAAACATCCATTCAGTTGGTTGTGTCTCACAGGTCCCCAACCTGGGATCAAGCCCACAACCCAGGCATGTGCCCCAACCAGGAATCGAACCAGCAGTGTTTAGGTTCACAGGCCAGCGCTCAATCTACTGAACCACACCAGCCAGGGCTATTATATTTCACTTTCTAAGGTGCACATTTACTTCCAAGCTATTGTTTGTGTTCCACCTCGCCCCTCTTTTAAAAAAACATTTCTTACGTGGAGGATGAGGTGAGCCAGTTGACAAAAGAGACTTTCCGGTTAAAAGATAGAGCTGAAGAGAAAAAAATAACAGGTGACAGGTTTCGAGACCACAGATGAATGAACGTGAGATGTAACATGTAGCAGGAGGTGGGTTCTAGCAGAAATACTGCTACACTCTAAAGGAATACTCTTTGTCCAGGAGCTTTTCCTGTAAGGCAGGGCGTGTTTCCCCAGAGAAGCCATGAAAACACAATTGCTCTGCATTTCAAGTGAAATTAGGTAAGCTCCTGAAAGTTCTGTTGTCCACAGGTTGGTTTAGAGGCCTCGTAGGAATGAGACAAACTAGACCTTTATGGTAAGTGTCATTTTAAAAAGTTATTACAAAAACTTAACATAACACTGCAGAATATTTGGATGACAGAGGAATAAATCAATTATAAGCCAACAACCCTAATGCAATTAGTAAATACAATTGTCTTTTAAATTTTTAATATTTTCCTTATGCAGATCTACTTTAATGTAGTTAAAATTATAATTTATATATATTTTGTTTTTTATAGTGTATGGAAAGCATTTTCTAAATTGCTACATTGTCTTTTTATAATTTAAATTTCTAAGATGCTGTAAAGAGTATGTATGTAGTAACCTTTCCCAGTGCTCTGTGCATTGATTTCCCATCCTGAGGTACATGTATTCATTTCACTGTTTCTGTTGGCATGGTGTAAACAACCTTGTAAGAGAAGTGTCCCTGCCCTGGCTGGTGTGGCTCAGTGGATTGAGTACCAGCCTGTGAACCAAAGGGTCGCTGGTTCAGTTCCCAGTCAGGGTACATGCCTGGGCTGCGGGCTGGGTCCCTGGTGGGGGTGCGTGCGAGAGACAACCACACATTGATGTTTCTCTCCCTTTCTCCCTCCCTTCCCTTCTGTCTAAAAATAAATAAATAGAATCCTTTAAAAAAGAGAGAAAGAGAGATGTTCCTTAACACTTAAAATTGCAAAGAGTAAGCAGATGTTAATGAATCATCTTGCTTCTCCACTGACATGCAATTGGGAGTTTACCACAGCATGCCAGGCCTTTAGCAATAAGTTTTGAAGTTGGAAGGCTTGAAAAGGGAGTTTGAAACATTTTTAACTCTGGCAGGGGGGGCTAACTGAGTTAAAAACAAAGATCTAATAAAGAACAGTTTACTTTCAGGAAACAGCAAGTGAGAACTGAGTCCTTTTGATTAGCCTTCTTGGGGAGAATGTACTTGGTGATTGCCCTGTCTGCAGACAGTCTCTTTTCCCCCTAGCATCAGCCCAGCGTGGGTTGGACAAGTGCTATAAGAGGATTCTTTCTGGGGTTTGGTGACAGAAGAACACTCGATGGCATAACCAAGGAGAGAAAACTAAGCATTGCATATACCGACCATTGCAGAAGCTTTCCACAGCTTTCAGGGCCCACCTTGTGAGTTCTTGTCTTCAAAGTGCAGTCAGATGTGATCCCACTGATACATTGGTCTGAAAACTAGCTCTGCTACTGAGGATTACTCAGGCAGAAGAAATCCCGGTGTGCAATACAAGTGCTTAGGGCACTGGAGCGAACTGATAAGCCTCTGATGTAGTTGTTTTGCTATGCAGAAATTATGAATCCCGTTCAACACAATGACAACTCAGTTCTCACAAACTGGCTCACCTGTTCTAGGAAGTGACTGATGATTGATTAGTCCCTGTTGGATTTCTTCCTAAATTTGGGACTTTTTTAAGAAGCCAAAGATCTTGGACATTCTACTTCCAATTTAGCCAGTGCTGGAATGGGAAGATGAAGAGGATTTGAGCACCCATCTGTTGGGTGGCTGATTTCTATTTTTTGTACTTTACACTTAGTTCTTCCTGGCCAACAGAGAATCTGCAGTTGGTTCTCCTGATGCATATCTGTCGGCAGAACCTTATTCAAAATGTACCACATGTTAAAGCCACACTCTGTCAAATTTCCCCTTAGCTATGGGATCATATTGTTCACTTACTTTTTCCTGTGATAGGTATGTTGTACGCTTGAATAATAGATAACAGCCCAGTAGAGAGTTAGAAGTTCTTAGAAATTGACCATTAAACTTATGTGCAGAAACTTCTTTGCAGCACTATTAGCAAGGAATTGATGTGAGGCAATTCCGTTCAAGTGTGCTGTCCAAACTACGTCGGGGTTCTGCAACACAGACATGCTTTGCTGGTCTCGCTCATCAGGTTAGCGCTGCCAAATTCTGTGGCAGATAGGCAATGGAAAGAAAACGTTTAATGGCTTCGACTTCATCTGAATTTCACAAAGAAGGAAAACAAATCCAGGGATTGTTAGTTCAGGGGAACAAATCATGCCACAGGAATATATATATCTTTAGGGTTTGGTGACTTTCTGCAAAACAAAACTCCAGTCTGCCGATTTTGCCAATCCGTTAGTGGGAAATACGCCACAAAAATTTTACTTCCCCTCTACAGAGAATATCTTTTTTTCTTCTGTTTATAGAAGCAACAGAAGCTTACTTTGCCTTGACTCTTCCTAAGATGTTTTGGATCTCTGACCTTACTTGTTTTTCAAAGGCTGGTCCCTGTTCTGTATACCACCTCGGTACAGCCAGTGCGTGCTGCGTAATCAGATGTCATTTGTTCTCATATTTTGCTTCTTTAGTAGATCTGTTTAGGATTCCTTCCAAATAGATCTCATCTCAAAAAGCAGGAGACAACTCCAGTTCTAACAGCAGTCTGCTCTAGTGATCTGGCCTGGTTTTAGAAGGAAAAAGGGGTAAGAGAATGGGCTAAGACTCTGAACTGCTACAGTCAAATCTAATTATGTAGGTCAACGCCCACTGGCCATTTTTAGTTTGAGTAAAAGCACGGGAATATTTGGAAGATAGGGAGTATTGTAGGAGCTTTGAATGTTTTGCCTCCTGGCACATTTAAAATGAGTTGGAATATTTTAATTTGGTTCTTTTGCTCCTTATTACTTATATATGTGGAATGTGAATGTCTGTGTTATAGACCTACTATTATTACGTTTATATTTAATTCTGTCCTTGGTAGTTCTTGAGTGGCTATTTTTATAACTGGTAATTTGCACTTCTTAATCTGTTTACCTTTTTCACCCATCCCCCCAAGCTTTATTTATTTAATGAGAAAATATAATTGAATCAAGGACTCACACTAGCTTAACATATTTACAGATATCTGATTACTAAATCATATAATTTTTGAACACAACTCCTGCTTCACTTTCTTGATACGTTAGAGTTATTTAAATACTATGCTAATGAAATGGGAGAGCTATGGAATTTCATTAATTATTTTATTTTAAAATCAATTTAGGAGACATTTACACTCTGACCACTTCTTGTTTTAAGTATATTTTATGGATTATGCTATTACAGTTATTCCAGTTTTTCCCCGTTTGCCCCCCTCCACCAAGTACCTCTTGTTCCCTCCAGCAATCCCCCTCTTGGTCCAAGTCCATGGGTCACGTATATAAGTTCTTTGGCTACCCTGTTTCATACACTGTTCTTAACATCCCCCGTCCCTTCTGTTCTCGTCCATTTGTACTTCTTAGTCCCTGCACCTTTCCTCCATCCTCTCTCTTCTGCCTCCCAACTGATAACCCTCCAAATGAGCTCCATATTTATGATTCTGTTTCTGTCCTGCTGTTTGCTTCGTTTGTTTTTCAGATTCAATTTGTGAATTTGTTGCCATTTTAATGTTTATAGTTTTTATCTTTTTCTTAGATAAGTCCCTTTAACATTTCATATAATAATGGTTTAGTGATGGTGAACTCCTTTAGCTTTACCTTCTGTGGGAAGCACTTTATCTGTCCTTCCATTCTAAATGGGAGCTTTGCTGGACAGAGTAATTGAGGTTGTAAGTCCCTGCTTTTCATCACTTTGAGTACATCTTGCCAGTCCCTTCTAGCCTGTAAGGTTTCTTTTAACAAATCGGCTGACAGTCTTATGGGAACTTCTTTGTAGGTAACTATCTGGGTTTTTCTTTTCCTTGCTGCTTTTAAGGTTCTCTCTTTATCTTTAACCTTTGGCATTTTAACTATGATGTGTCTTGGTGTGGTCCTCTTCGGGTCCACCTTGTTTGGGAGTCTCTGTGTTTTCTGGACTTGTATGTCTATTTTCTTCACCAAATTAGGGAATTTTTCTGTCATTATTTTTACAAATCAAAAATCAAATAAATTTTTGATTTATTGTTCTTCCTCTTCTTTTTTTAGCACCCTTATTATTGGAATAATGGTACATGGGAAGTTATCCCAGAGGCTCCTTACCCTATCCTCATGTTTTTGAATTATTTTTTCCTCTTGCTATTCTGATTGAATGTTTTTTCTTCCCTGTGTTCCAAATCATTGATTTGATTCTTGGCTTCATCCAATCCACTGTAGGTTTTCTGTAAATTTTTCTTTACTTCACTTAGTGTAACCTTCATTTCTGTCTGGGTCTTTTTTATGCAGTTGAAGTACCCAGTGAGGTCCTTGAGCATCCTAATAACCAGTGTTTTGAACTCTGCATCTGATAAATTGCTTATCTCCATTTTGTTGAGTTCTTTTTCTGGAGTTGTGTTCTGTTCTTTCATTTGGGCCATGTTTCTTTGTCTCCTCAATTTGGCAGCCTCCCTGTGTTTGTTTCTATGTATTAGCTAGAGCTGCTTTGACTCCCTGTCTTAGTAGTGTGGCCTATTGTAGAAAAGCACACCTGTAAGTTGAATGGGGCAGAGCCTTAGGTAATCACCAGGGCAGGGCAACCTGTGTGAACCAGGTTGATGGAGGGTCAGATATGGTGCTCTATAGCTCTGTGCGGGGGAGGGCTCAGAAAAGGGACAATGGCCGCTGCCTGGCCTCTGGAGTTTTGTATGGGGAGAGGCTGTCCCTCAGTGCTCACCCTAATGCCAGACACTTCAGTGTCTCCCCATGTGCCACTGGTGCCCTTCTACCTGTTGACCCAGTGCTGGAGCCCAGATGGAATGAGTCTGCATAAGTCCTAAATCCATTGCAGGCCCTTTAAGAGGAAACCCCTGAGAATCCTGTAGTTTCTTCTGCCACCCCAACCCCCACTGGTTTTTACAGCCTGAAGTTATGGGGGTTTATCTTCCTGGCACTGGAACCCTGGGCTGGGTGGTCTGGTGTGGGGCTGGGATCCTTCACTCCTGAGGTATCCCTTCCTTTTTCTGTCCACCACATGTGGATGTGACACCAGGCATTCCACAGCTCCACATCTCCCCCCACTGCTACCTATCTGGATGGATGTGACTTCTTCAGTTTCTTGGTTGGTAGACTTCCATACAGCTCAATTTTCTGACGACTCTGGGTGATAGTTATTTTGTAGTTTAGTTGTAATTTTTGCTGTGGTTGTGCAAGGAGGTGAGCTGTGTTTACCTGTGCCTCCATCTTGACTGGATGTCTTACAACGGGATCCTTTGAGTGTTGAGTTTCTGAGGCAATTCAGTCTTAGTTAATGTCAGTCCACCATTTTAAGTGTATTAAAAAAATATTACAGATTTAAAGGGGAGTGTTTAAATTTCGCTTATAAAAATATGCCCTGGCTGGTGTGGCTCAGTGGCTTGAGCACTGGCCTGTGAACCAAAGGGTCACAGGTTCAATTCCCAGTCAGGGCACATGCCTGGGTTGCAGGCCAGGTCCCCAGTAGGGGGTGCATAAGAGGCAACCACACATTGATGTTTCTCTCCTTCTCTTTCTCCCTCCCTTTCCCTCTCTAAAAATAAATAAAAAATCTTAAAAAAATAATAAAATAAAAATAAAAACTTCTTATATGACCACAAAAAGATGTATTCAACCACAAAATTACTTGGAAGGTAGAGTATTTGTTTTGTAACAGAATCACAGGATCACAGATTGGCAGTGCTGCAAACATCTTTGTAGCAATCACGATGATTGTCTTCCCAGTCAGAGGAGGGAAACTAGTTGCCAGCAGGAGGGGCAGGTGCTTTCAACTTCATGTTGAATAGTTCTCTCCTGGGTTTTTATCCTGGCGGTCTTGTACCAGCTGTGTAGTTTATCCTGAGTCTTC
>PVKM010001484.1:0-77078 GCA_004027735.1 Carollia perspicillata
CTAGATGAATATAGCTTCTTTGAATCCTTGGTTGTCAGACTTCTAGATAGTTCTGGGTGTTTTTCTGGGTAATTTTCTGGCAGTTCCAGGTGTTTTTCCTTTTTAAGTTAGTTGTGTTCCTTATGGTTGTACAATGAGGCAAGGCATTTCTGCCTATGTCTCCATCTTGACCAGAAGACTGGCTATTATATTTTAAGCAAAATGAAAGGAACAATAGTGATGGTCTTATTTTCATTTCTGATTTTTTTAAAGATTTTATTTATTTGTACTTAGAGAAAGGAGAAGGGAGGGAGAAAGAGAAAAACATAGATATGAGAGAGAACCATTGATCAGTTGCCTCTTGTACATGCTCTGAGCAAGGACCAAACCTGTAATTCAGGCATGTGCCCTGACTGGAAATATATGTGTGTGTGTGTGCGTGCATGTGCGTGTATGTGTGTGTGTGCAGAAATATATATAATTTGTACATATAAATATATATCTAATTTTTATTTTGTACATATTTATTGTTCTTCATTTTTTGATCAGAAAAGGTACTCAGGATATAATATGAGAACTGGTTTTTGGAATTCATCTGTAAGTCAGCCTGGGGATAGAAAAAGGACCCATATATCAAGTTGACAGGGTTGAAGGCATCATTCACTGAAAATTCCTGTATTCAGGTGCTAAAGTTTCTAGAAGATACTTTACTTAGAAAAACTTTCCATATATGATTATAATATTTTGGGGGATTGCTAAAATGTTAAAAGTTAGTACATTGCAGACTTGAATCCTGTATTTCAGTATGAGTATCACATATAAGCATAATGGACTTGAAATATTATAATCCAGTGTATATCAATATTTTTGAATAGTTAGAAAGGTGGTATATCTTCTTTTTGTTTCTTTTTCACAGAGGCTAATTTTACAATTAATTTAAATGAAATTGTGGTATGGGCTATTGCATTTATATGGATAAATATGGAAGAAGATTTAATGAAAAGAAAATGGATCCATTGACAAAGTGTTAGAATGATTAATTATAATAATTTACTCATTTCTGGATTTTGTATTGCTCTGTAATTTTTCTAAGTTGCAAAGCTGATTCTGGCACAATATAGAAAATTTGGAAAACAAAGATAAGGAAAATTAAGGAATTAAAATAACTCTCAATATTACCAGGCAGAAAACAGTAACTGCCAGTTTTGGGGTGCCTATCCAGACATTATTTTTACAAAAAATAAGATATTTTACATAAAACATGCACATACATTATGTAAAAATGAAATCATGCTTTCTGATAACTTGCTTTTTCACATCATTTATTGTACCATTGTTTGATGTGATTTAACAGTACTTTAAAATCCTATTGAGAAGACCTCACCAAAAGATTAAAAATTAAGGATCCAAAGTAAGAAGTGACTCTCTGAGATATATTTTCTATTGAGTCATTTCTGAATCAGTTTAAATTTACATAATTATATAAAAATTTTGCATTGTCTATGATTTCTGATCAAATATTATTCAAAGTCATGTATATGCTCAGTAGAAGAACTTTAGACAAAATTCCATTACTTACAGCCATAATAATAATCATTATTATTCATGAGTTGAGTTAATGTTTTTAGAGTTATATTTTTACACAGTAATAATAAATCAATTTCTGGTCTTAAGAGTTTGTCAAGTAGAGCTATAATTTATCAATATATTTAAAGTGAAGTCTGTGCATCAGTGGATTTCCCCTCCTCAACCATATAACAAATTCGTTATTTAGTTTTGAGGCATTATTTTCCTCATATAGATCATTTTGAACTGAGAGTAATAGTGAACCACTAGGAAGATATTTTAAGGGATATCATTAATCAGATATATTTGGGCATAGATTTATATCTAAATAATTATTTTCTCAATATTATTAGAAGTTGAAGGATGAAACAATAATTCAGTTGCTCTTTATAATAGTGCTTAATATTCAGCAAATTATCTTAAATTATAAAAGACTCAACCCATTAACTAAAATAAATGAATTTTTTAAAGAGTCAATAAATCAACATTGAAATGTTTTTAGAATTGATTATGGAACAAAGTAAGCACTCAATTAGCTCTAACTATTTTAAATTATATTACATTTAAGAAATGATAAGTTATATACATATGTGTGATGCACACATAAAACATACCCCAGATATAGTAAGAGGTTGTTAAAAACATACTAACATAGTACATGAATTAATAACAATACATAGATTTGAAGGGAGAGAGAATTGAATGAAAGAAGGTGAAGGAATTAACCAAAGAACATATATGCATCACCCATAGACAATGTGGAAAAGGGGTGGGGACTGGCTGTAGAAAGCAAAGTGGGGAATGGGGCCATCTGTAAAAGTGTCAACATTAAAAAATATTTTTAAATGTTTAAAGAATACATTAAAAGTAACAAAATGAATTGTATAAATGACCATTTTACAGTGTAAATGAAGAAATAAACTTTTTAAAAATAAAATTTTACTTAGCTATTTTATTTTTAAAAGATAAAATGTTTTTATCTTTATAACATTTTAAATTGTATATATAGATGTAGATATGTGTGAAAATAACCTGGGTACTATTAAACCTCCATCTGACAGGCTAAGAGAGATCAAGTAATTTATCAAAAAAATACAACAGGGAGAGATTTGGAACTATGCAGTCTGATTCTCTACTCCCTTCCCAGAAATAAATATAAAATTATAAATGTTCTTTTTCAATAAAACACCTGCCCTTTTTTAGGTAATAGTAATTATATAGCTAATTAATTAAAATCCCATTTAAGGCTTTAGTTATAAATGTAATATTTTACAACCTTAATTGGAAACGGTGTTATGCTTAGTAGGGTTTTGTGTGTTCCAAAATTTTATATATTTTGAAATGAACAGCATATTTAGATAATTTATTCCACAGATTAGGAATGGGATTTGAATTAAGATTTTAAAGGTGTCTGTGAGGGAGCCTAAAAAGTGGTAGTTGTTGCTAATATTTGATGCCACTGAATATATAATTTTTGTCCACTATGCAACTCCATACATATATACATATGTAACCAATTTTTCACATTAAAATTCTCCTTGAAAGTGGGAAAGCACCTAAATCTGTTTCTAAATCACCAGGTTATTATAACCTTGCAATCAAATGGCATTCCCAAAGCAGCCAAAGCCATAAAACATCTGTAGGCAGAGATTAACATCTGGTCCTTAAGTCAACCTTCTCAGAGAAAGACAAATACATCTTAATGTAGCCAGGACCTGAAGCATACATTTTTTTAAATATATAACAATGTAAATAAATACAAGTGTACTGTAGGATATTTGGAAAACAAAGAAAAGATCTAAAGAGAAAATGTAATTATTTCTTTATTTTTATTGTTAACCCTATTACAGATGTCTCCATTTTCCCCACCTCTGCCCACCTCCACCCAGCCCGCACCTCACTTCCCTCTGTCCACGAAGACACTGTTGTCTGTGTCTATGAGTTATGCATACATGTTCTTTGCCTAATCCCTTCACCTTCTCTTATTCAGTTAAAAGTGGCCTGTAAAGCCATCACTCTGGAATAACAACCTTTACAGTCCCTTTGCAGAACTTATGTATTATACACAAATATTAATATCAAGTTTACATTGTACAGCCATTCTGTGCATGGAATTTTGTGTGTGCTCTAAATCCCAGAGTATTAAATTCAATCTGCTCAGATTTTTGTGTCTTGAAAGGAACACTACCTGTGTGTTACAATAATCACTTTAACTGTTTGGGAAAGGGAAGTTTTTCTAATTTGTACTTCGAAAAATGTGGCTATTTTCCAGGCTGTACTGATCACAGAGATTGTGCAGGCATGCTTCATTGCTTGCTAACTCTTAAGTAGAAGAGTTAGTACAAAAAAGTGGCATATGTGAAATATGGTTTGTTCTGCGGCATTTCTGTAGTGGGACAGACTTAAACACATTTATTAGCAGTTATTAAAACAAGACAAAGGAAGAAGGAAATCAGAAAGAATATACTGAAGAGAGAAAGAGGGTAGTTTGCCTCCCTTTCAAAACAACATTCTCCCCACCCCCCAAAATAGGTCTGTATAACAATAGCAAGGTTCAAGAAAATATTGAGTTACAAAGATATTTTTATTGTAGTTATGAATTGTTTTTGGAAATAGTTTCATTTTACCTCTTCCAGGCACAAAGTAGGATCACATTTTTCTAGGCCTTTCATGGTTGGGTGGCACCATGTGGTGAGTTTGGGCAAATCTGATGAGAAAGTGATCTGTGTCTTTTCCAGGACATGCTACTCACTTGTGGTGTGAGGCTGTGACACTCTTTTTCCTCTAGCATAGTGACTGGTGATGTCCAAGCCTAAGCTGAATAGAAATGCCTCTGTTGGGCATGTGACATGAAAGACAAAGAACATTGGTTCTTTTCAGCCACTGAGATTTAGGGTTGATTTCACCACAGTATAATTTAGTCCATTCTTACTGATAATATTTAATGTTTATAGATTTTTGTACAACATTTTGGAATAGACATTCAATCATGGAAAAGACCTTAAAAAGCGTGTTTCAAGGACTAGAGTAGAGGCACTCTTAAAGTGAAGCCAAGAGCATTGGTAGAGTGGATTAAAACTAGAGTTACTACACATCTCAGGTTTTGGGAAACACTCACTGATTGCAGCTGTTGTTTGTGAGTAATTGATGACTTCTTTCCCTCCTAGGGATCCTGGTTTGAGTAATGAATTACTATGGTAGTTCTACAAAACCACATGTTGACTTCTTTATCCTTACCTTTTCTTATTGAGTAGGTTGTTTGATTATTTATTTATTATTATTAGCCTGATTAACATGTTTTGGTTTACTTCCATATTAATTTTTTCCTTCTTACATTTTATGATGCTATATCTTTCAATTACTGGTTCCTAGTGTTTTCATTAATATACTATATATTCTCCTCTGGATGATAATATATCATTATTTCTTTAGGTTCTTACTTTACACCACAGGTGGCAAACACAAAGGCCCATGGTCAAATCTGACCCTCCACCTTGTTTCATCTGGCCCAGCTACCTTGTTCCTACCTGGCAGCAGTGCCAAGGTCCTTGCCCCTAGTTAAGGAATAGTTACACTTATACAGTCCTAAAATTACATTCAGCCCTTTGAAGGCAATCGCGAGGCTGATGTGAAAATGACCCAGTGGAAATGAGTTTGACACTCCTGCAAACCAAGTTGTACAATAGGAAACACAGTGAAGTTTATTATTTCATGAAATTTTTATTACTTTAGCCAGTAATTACTATAAAAACAAAGCAAATGGCAAATAGAATTGTCTTCAACCTCCATGAGAAAGTGACACTCAATATTAGTCATTTAAGCTTTTCAACGTATTTTTTAGGTCTCCAGGTCTGACTAAATATAATGAGCACTTCATTATTTATTTTCTTTTCTTATTTTTATTTTTTACACAGAAATTTCATCTTTCTATTTTAAAACACTCAGAAGCCATTACCAAATATTTTCTGGAATCACAACTCTGGAAAATCGAGGGAAATTTGGAATGACTAATCTAAATACAGTACTTAATTATAGTTTCTTTGGAGCAAAATTAGAGAGATAACACCATGGGCAAGACTTGAAAACAGTGTTAAGATATCTTGAACTTAGTTTGATTTCCCAAGCTCAAATTACTTCAATTTAATTCTCTCATATACACTTTCTTCTTTAATTCTTTGCCTTTATTTCTTAGTGTAATAAAATTCTTATTTCATAATTATAATATAGAGGAGTAAATATTTTATAATCCATATTATTCCTGTTAAAATGATCAAATACCTGCAATCATGTTGATGAGAAACTTTCGGGTGCTTAAACACCATTATCAAAATGCCTCTGTTTTGATTGGTAGCTACAAAATAGTCATGGGGATGTACAGTATAACATAGGAAATACAGTCAATAGTGTTGTGGTAACTGTGCAGGTTGCCAGGAGGATACCAGAAATATCGGAGCAGGGGGACCACACTTTGTAAAGTACATGATTGTCTAACCTTTATCCTGTACACCTGAAACTAGTACAAAATAATATTGACTGTAAATTCTATTTGGAAAACAAATGCCTGTTTTCCAAACAGCATTTTTTTTGGCACAGACTAAATTTACCAGGATATTGTTTTGTAATGCACATTAAGAAAAAAGTGTCAACATTTTATTTAAAAATAGTCCACATTTTCTGGAGTATGTGTTATACTTGTAAAAAACTGAAAATCAGTCACCACTGGAATTGCAGAAACTGGCCACTGAAAAAATGACCTCTGTTCATGTGACTTCATGGAGACTCTCTACCTGAATGAGCAAGTGAAATCCATTGACGAGTTGGTGACCACATAACCAACTGGCATGGCAGAGGATCTCTTTGACAAGCACACCTGGGAAACAATGAAGAGAGCTAAACCTTAGGCTGGCTTCCCATAACCACAGGGGTGACTTTCCTGGTGACCAAACTATGACGTGCATGTTGAAAGTGTTGCGGAAAAATGGACTCTTACATGATTTGGGGTGACAGAGTAAGCCTTTATTCAGGGGTGCAGACCCAGAGGAGACAGCCTCCAAATTCTGGGCCCCAAGGAAGGGTTAGGTAGGTGATTAAATACTATTGTAACAAAGCAGGGAGAGGTGGAGTCACGTGGTACAAGTAGGACTGTGGAAGCCAAGGACACAGAAGCAGAGGGCGGAAATTATCCGGGCTCTAGACAAAGAGATAGCAGGAGATTATCTGGGTCTGAGACAGGGAGTCAACTAGTCAGCAGGTGGTTGTCTGGAGTCTGGGGGCCAGCAGGGAGTTATCTAGCGTCCGGAACAGAGAGGAGCCAGCAGGGGAGTAAATTATCCGAGGCCTGCTGCAGGTGGCTTATCTGGGGCCCGAGACAAAGAGTTAGCTTTATTTCCTGCGACAAAAGTACCTTTTCTTTTTTTATAAGTTGTACCAAATCATCCACTTATGTTCTTTCATGTGTACCATTCCTTCAAATAAAGCAATTTGGTACTTCACTCCTCCCGCCCCCCCAAAAACAGTTCCACATTTTCACAAAGTGCTATAATATCTGTGCCTTATATAATTGTTATCAACCCTTACTACACATTAGAATTACCTGAGAAGTTTTTAAAGAATATTGATGCCTGGTGTCACCCTTCGAGGGTCAGATTTAATTGGTTGGAGTGCAGCATTAGAGTAATTTTGAAAGTTCCCTAGATAATTCTAATGAATAACGAGCATGGAGAAATACAGCTTTAGTGGATCCCAGTTTTTGGTGCACATACAATTGTGTCCCCCAAGAAATTATGTTGAAATCATAACCCCTAGTACCCCTGAATTTTATTTAGAAATAGGGTTTTTACAGATGTAATTTGTTGACGTGAGGGTGGGCCCTAATCAAATAACTGGTGTCCTTATAAGAAAAGGAACATTTGGACGCAGAGACACAGAGGAAAATGTCTTGTGGACAACATAGAGAAAGAGGAGACACAGAAGCCAGAATGCCAAATTGAGATGCAAGTGGAGATTAAAGTGATGCATCTACCACCCAAGGAATACCTAGGATAGCCAACTGTGCCAGAAACTAGGAGAAGCAAGGAAGCATTATCCCCTAGTGCCTTCAGAAGCAGCATAATCCTACCAACACCTTGATTTCAGGTTTCTAGCCTTCAGTATCCTGAGAATGATCTGATGTAGTAGGCCACCTGGTTGTGGTACTTAGTCATGGCAGCCCTAGGAAACATGCTGAGCATCTTGGTCATTTGTTGAATTTATTAAAAATAGAGTCAGTCTCTACTGTGTGAGTACTTAAACTGAATCTCTGGGCGTGGGTCATGGGTTGCTGTACTTTTTACTGATTTTCTTTTTTTGCAGTATGTGGGCAGCAGTGTTGACAGAACTGGGGTCTGGTTGGAATTTAATCTGCATTTGAACAAGACCCCTATAGTGATTCCTGTGCACCTTGCAGTTTGAGAAGCCTTGTGCTGAGGGGATAACAAGGTGCCACAAAGCATAGCTTGGCTGTTCTTGCTAAGAAAACAATTTTTTAATTAAAAAATTTTATTTTAATTTTTGTTCAAGTACAGTTTTCTGTCTTTTACTTTCATCCCAGCCCTCCCCCCACAGAAAACAATTTTTAAGATGAGTAAGAGTATCAGTTAGTTTTCCAGGAAATGTAGTTAGTTCATAAGAACAGTAATTTTTCCTAAATATAAAGGAAGAACATTCCTTATTTGAAAATATAGTTGTAAATTGAGATCAACAGAAAACACCGATTCACTTGCTTTTTAAAAGAAAAAAAAATATGCCGCTCAGGTTCATAAACAGTTAATATCTCCTTCCTTTTATTTTGAGAGCTATGCTTTTTTTCTTTTTCTTTTTTTCATTTTTAGCTTACAGTCAATGGCTTTTCAGAATGATTGGAAGGAAACATAACAAAACCAATTTCATGATTCATTTTTCCTGACAGTACTAGACAATGTGCTTTGGAGAAAAATGTGTTTGGGTTTGGGTTTTACTGTTGTGGAGCTTTCGTTTGTATGTTAACTGCTTTCTCTTTCTTATACCTTGTTCTTTTCACTGTGTAAATGACCTACTTTGAAGTTTCAAATAAAAAAAAACAAATTAAAGAGGCTTTTATTTGGCTCTTCATTCTGTCTTTTTCTAGCAAATTTGGAAAAGGTCCTGACTTGGAGTATAACATGGCCGAGTATGGAGAAGAAAAGAAAGAGCTTTTCCTGTCTGGTATGCTCACAAGAACTTTTCCAGCTCCAAGGGAAAGCAATGACCTGCCAATATTTGCACTCCATGAATAGAAGCATTTGGTTTGAAATCATAAAAGAAAAGAAATCAAAGATGTTTGCTTACTTTTTGAGACATAGGCTAACAAATCCTTGAGGGAGCACTTTGCATGTGTGTGTTTGTGTGTGTGTGTGTGTGTTGTCAGCTACTGTAGGGGAGAAAAATATTTTTTCTTTGCCCCCCTGAGTTCTTAGCCGAGACCCCTGTAAGAAAGACAGATAACAAGAGAAAAGCAGAAGTTTATTGATATGTATACCTTATGTGCACACCAGGGAAAAATTAGTAACCCAAAAAAGTTAACTTAGAATTTAGGATTAAAGACCATCTTAAATATGGGAGGATTTGGCCTCTCAGGAGAGAGTAAGAGAGTTTTAGGAAAGATGAATGAGTCCTTAGAAGAATAGGAATAAATGCCTTGAAGAGAGCTAAACTCTGGTGTCCCTGATGATCTGTTTGTTTTTACCCCAACTTTTTAGTCCACGTGCATGGGGAACACTGCTGGCTCCAGCAGAGCAAGGAGATGACCATGAAGTGGTTTTAATAGAGGAAATACAAATTGAAAATAAATGTTATCTTGTGACAAAGTTTGTTTGGATGTGGTGTCCACTTCTAGTCTCTTTTCTTATGACAAGAGTTAGTTGTCTCTAAATGATAAAATTCTGTGATTGGAGGATTAGCTGATTATTTATAACAACTGTGTTCCTTTTGGAAGATCAGTCTTTAGACAGATAAGGTGAGTTCAGCTGTTTTGTAAGTACCTACAGCTCAAAACAGTCGACATAGCAAAGTGGGACATTTGGGGATGGCATGACCTGAATTCCTACAGTTGTGTATATTGGAGTGACATGTTTCACTACCTTTTCTACATAGGATTCATTCTCTTTTCAATGCTTTGTTACCAGCATTGGTAACAATGTGGTCATTCTCAACAGAATTTGATGGCAAAAGGTTTTTTTTTAAATTAAGAAACAAAGTATGCAGCTGTTAAAAAAGAAGACTTTTGTATTATTATTTATTTATTTGAACTTTTAAGCCTTTGTACTGTTTTCCATAAGAATTAATAATGATAATTCTTCTAAAATAAAATACCCTAGCTCTATAGAGTTATGCTTACATTGAACTAGTCTGATGAAACTTCTGTTAGCTCTCATGAACATGGATGGAATAAAATATCTTTCTCCTTGTAACATAAGGATATTCACACTTACACTGTTATTCCAATGTTATCTAATAGGGTAATATTTTTTCTCTTGAAAACTATCAGTAAATGAAAAGTGATTAACTAGGGGTAAATAACATATTTACAGTGTGAACCGACAACTCCTTGTGATGGGGAAAAATTCTAGCAGTTACTTAGTATGAACACAGAATAGAGAGATTAAAATAAACTAAAATGTTCAAGGAATTGTTCCAGGGGGACTTAAGATCAAAACATAGGATTCAATACAAGTGTGATTTAAACTGTATAACAGGTGCAAAAAGGAATGCTGGGGCTGTGTTAACCCAGCAGTTCAGGGAGTTCTGGTAAAGGATTTGGGGCACAAATTACCTGGGGCAGAGCTGTAGGAACAGGCATGAGCTACTATTGAGAATACAGAGTTTCCTTGATCTGGACGCACCCAAGACATCATTAATGACAGGGAAGAATATAGAGTATGCTTGACATAGTGGCATATTTTGAGCTATGACACTGGGAAATTATTACCCCAGCCCCTGCCTTTCTCAGACCCTTCATGTGAATCCCAAAAAACTACCTGGCCAAGGTCAGGGGTCGCTCCTCCTCCTCAAACACTTGTAATTAAAATTACACAGAATTCTTCTGGGTGGAGATGTCTGCTGTGCCCCCACATGGCTCCCAAGTCCTGGACAGCAACACAGGCCTCGTATCCAGTAGAAGTACCTCACCCAGCTCATCCTCTGAGGAGAGTGGGTCCTGCTATCTAGGAGATGCTTGGAAGGCACAGCCAGCCTATGCTCTTTTTCAGTTGAACACAAACATTTTTGCCAAACACCAACGTTAGATAGATACTTTTTGCCTATGGTGAATCAAGAAAAAAATGAGATTTCTCTATGATCCTGTATGAATACAGAATACAAACAGAAACATGAACATTATTCAAGCCAAAGAAATTACCGAACATCCCCCATGTTTGTCAATATGAGTGATGCTGCTTCTTGACCAATTATACCTTTAGCCTTGCACTACTCTTCCCTTGTAAGAAGTAGGCTTATTGATGCCCAATCATAGAATTAATCCAATGTTCTGACATTGTCTGATCCAGAGAAAAGCCCTGCTGCCTGGAACCCACTCCAAAACTACCAAAGGCAAGCCCACATTCTGTAATAAGCAACTCCTACTGAGATGCCTGCAGTTCCTCAGGACGTGTGTTTTCTCACACTGCAATGAGTGACACCCAAACTTGTTCAACTTCAGGAGCATTCCTGGGGCGGGTCTTGGCTCTACGGCTTTGACATTCTTTTCCCACCTTCATGCATGCTAATTTCTCTGGCTCTCAGACTAATTAAGCCACTTCTGGAATCTCAGCTAGTTTATTCTACTCTTGCTACTCACTGTCCTCCCTAGCCCAGTGATTAGCACCCTGCCATCTTTTAACAAATACATTGGAATCTGCACACTAGAGGATTGGCTCCAGTTTACCTGTACTAGAATTCCCCATTTCCTGTGCATGATGGGGCACTTGGAACTGTGTCCAGACACTTCCCCATTGTATACTTTGGTGCAGTGCCTGCAGCTGGATTGGATCTCTTTCTTTCTTTCTTTCTTTCTTTCTCTCTCTTTCTATCTTTCTTTTCTTCTTTCTTTCCTTACTTTATTTGTATTATTTACACTATTACAGATGTCACCATTTCTCCCCCTACCCTCACCTCCACTTCCCTCTGGCCATCACCACACTGTTGTTTGTGTCTATGAGTTATGCATATATGTTCTTTGGCTAATCCCTTCACATTCTTTCATCATGGATTAGCCTTATGTTGGTGAGCAAATGACAGGTCCTATACCATTGCCTGCCTGATATATGAAAGTGTGAGCTCCCTAGGAATATTTCATCATATACTGGATGTGATCCTTGTGTTGAAAAGGAGGTTGCGCCCGTAGTTAGTGAGTGTCCTTTTAAATAAAAAATTTCTGTGGTGTTACACTCATAGACATTGAGGAAGAGGAATATCTTCGTGCTTCTTTATGATCTGCCATAGATTGCTTTTGCTGAAAGGTCAGCCATGCTGATTTGGGGTGTATATAAAAAATAATTTATTCCTTTCTAGACTTTGAAGTCTTTTAAATATATTCAGTCTATATATTTTATGGGTATTTTGACTGTGTGAAATTTTTTTGAAATAAAAATATCAGAATCTTGAGTTCTCTTGAGAGTTTATTCTTCCCGTGCGTTTCATGTCTCATTTTTAATGAGCTCTAGTTGCTTCACATGGAGATATTTATTTTTCAGTGACCAGTCACAGAAGCCTCGATTATGAGATCAGAAAATCAGCATTCACATTGCCTTATTAGCTTTGCTCCAGTTCGTCATAGGAGTTTTGGGCTTGTTTGGTTCATTCTACAAAATTGAATGAATTAATGGAATCAGGTCAAATTTTCCCAGCCCCAAAGACTACCAAAAAGTCTGAATCTAATATGAGTTATAACGGACCTGACTCAAAGCTAGCTTCTCTTAAGGATTTTTTTTTTTTAGTTTTCTCAAAAACAGTTTTGAATGTTATGGATGATTACATTTCCAAGTGATTAAAACAGCCACTCAGTTAAGGAGGTGTCATTCTGTTAGTCGAAAGCTAATCCAGTCTCTAATAACCCCAACTGGCTACGCCCCCACAGACACTTTGCCAGCCTCTGGGCTGTCTAATCACTATGCTGTCAAAGCCCCTCTCCACCTGCGGGGGGAGTGTTTTCACACAAAACAAGGATTTAGCCCTAAGCAGCCTCTGATCCCTCCAATAAATAAAGCTGCTGATTGTCACACCTCCTCTTCCTTCCCCCAATTCTCCTCCATTTCTTTCTATGTGACAAGTCTTACTGGTAAACCTTTAGCTTTATTTATTGTATTGATTTTGATGTTCATCATGCTGGCTACTTGGAATGTTTCTAGAGATAAAAAAAAGTAGTGCACAATTCAGAGTTCTTTACAAACTTGTTTTTATTTTTTTCTTACCTTAAGTAAACCTCAGATTTCCCTTTTTGTTTATTAAAGTGCTGCACTATAGTCACAAAAGAACAGTGGCCAACTGCTGTGGAGCTGATTTGCGGGCTGCCTTTAAAGGTCAACCTGAGCTCCTTTGTTTTCTAGAATGACTTTTTTAAAAAGTCAGGCTTTGACTTACTGGAATCGGCCCAGTCAGCTGCCTAGGAGGAGGTGGGTGAGGGGAGAAGGATGTCTCAGACTTTGAGTGAGGATGGGATCTGCATGCAGAGACTTAGAGTCAAACAGAGGAAAGATTTCAAAGATTGTATTTTCCTTCTGGTCCAAGCCTCTTATCCACACTGTGGTAAGTGGGTCAGCTATAGTTCACTCTTCCTTTTAGGAGAGGAGAGAAAATCCATGCAGAATTAACCCTGCGTTTTCCACAGATGGATTTTAATTACCTTATTTTAACTTTAGAACATGTATATCCTAGTATCAAGCTTTTTTCTTGTTTTTTTTTTATTTTCATTTTGCTTTTACATTTTGATCTTTAGATTCAGCTCTATTTAATACAATCATTCTCTTTAAAATCTTAGCTCTAATTGAAATATAAATAAATCTAAATTCTGAAGTATTTCTGAGGAAATCATACATTAAAAAAAGGAAATTCTGGCAAAGTGCTGAAAGACAAAGGAGGAAAGAAGGTGATTTTTCTCAGTTATGCAATGCTTTAGCAAATTCTTATGTATAACCTAAGATCGAAGCTTGTAGTGGAAAACACTTTCCTTATTCAAGTATACATAAACATGCATTTTAAATGCATCTGTAATGTATATAATACAACTTAAAACTGTACACTGTTTTCTTTGCTTTCACAAAACATAGTGTAGTTTTTGTAGGATCATTATATCTACTTTGGCTGAATTTTTCAACCTTGACAATGACTTTTAAAAAAGTAATAGCTTCCATTTATTAATGTTTCCTATATGCCAGGCAGGCACTGTCAGTCTTTTGCATGCATCATCGCATTACATACTTACAACAAACTCATGAGTTAGGCATTTTTGTTACTCCCTTAAAATATATTTATATCAAAGGTACGTACCATTGTTAAAATAAGCCGAACGATTACGAAAGGCTTATAATAGAAATCCATTACCACCTACCCCAAAGCTCATTGACCTAGGTTTTCAACACAGAGTGAGCGTATTTATTTTTGTTATCACTTCTTTAGGGGGCTGCCTCCAGATTCCTAACAATATTACCAATATGGCAATTATTTTATTTAGATGTTGTTATTGATATCCTGCTATAATGGAGAAGGATTAAATTTATCCTGCATCTTTATTTATGCCATCCTATATGTTCTTTTTATCCCTTAGTTGAATGTACTAAATTTTGGGGTTTTTTCCTGTTTTTTTCTCCTTTGTGACCTCAGAAACATATCTAAATCTGTATTTATTGTTCTATTTACCATAGCCAGTATTTCTTAAGTCCTCATTTTATAAAACACAGTTGTTAGCTCTCCCACCTTTTCTGCACTGTTATTCTCTCTGCCACTTTTCAGTCCCTGTCAGCCATACAATAGTTTGATCATTTTGAGGCATATGGAATTGCTGATATGTGATTGCTTTTAACCCACAAAAATGGCAGTGTCATATAGCTATGGTCAAAGTGGATAAAATTACATTGCATTTCATAACCATTGTTATCTCCCATATCCAAGGGATGTTTTTACGTAGAAAATCAATTATTATTTATATTTTAATTGTTGCCAGTGGAAATGGGGTTCTTTCATGGAGTCATAAGAAAAGCATTTCCAGGGACCCATGCATGGGAGAAAGTTTTAGTGATAAGATTTATTGGGGTTGAAATAAATCATTGCCCCCAGGGTCCTGGTGTCCCATCTCTGTCCATCCCATTGTGGAAAAAGTCCAGCCTTGTCTTCATTAAGCCCAGAACAAAGGCCACTGTCCAGAGATTCTATGCCATGCCAAGGCTTAGTCTAGTTTAGACTCTGTGGCTATCCAGCTAGCTTAGCTTCTGTTCCTGGCTGCACCCTGGATGGCACTCTGGATGGCACTCTATTTCCACATGCAGGTTTGGAGTCTGTGTGGCTGCTAGGGCTGCATGGCTGCTATGGAGAAGAACACCTGAACAAACAGTGTGAGTGAGTATTATCAGATGAGAGAGCACACTTTGTTAAACTTGGATTATATTTGGATTATAATATCTTGGGCTTGGGAAGGACTAGGTGCTTTTCCAAAATAACCGATCAATTTCTCAGTTCTTCCTGGGCTTTCACTGGATCTTCCACCTAACCATTTGATTTTCTGTGTCTTTTGGGGTTCTGTGTCCTTTATCCAATCCATTTCTTTTCCCAGGCTAGGCTCTGTCCTGTATGGCCACCATCTTAGCCCGTACTATGCATACTTGAAAGTAGGAGCACCTCCCCCTGTGCCATCTTGGATTCTACTGGGCATGTGTCCAGCAGACTAATTTTTCCTCTATTGTTTTATCTTTCCCTCGGTAATCCAGGACAATGGCAGGCTGTTCCCTGGGGAGGTTGGAAAGCTGGTCCTTCTTTTCTACAGTGGGACAGGGGAGTGTTAATTACCTTAGTGTAACAATGCTGTGATCCTCTGGAGTGTCTGAAGCTGTAGCTTCCTAGCAAAGCTGGCTTATTATTCGATTCAGCTCCCTGGTATATTTGGCTAGATGTCTGATTCCCTTTGCTCTCTTTCTTTGTTACTATTTAGCTACTTACAGTAACATTATGACTATATAAATGTATTTAGAAATAGGAACACAGTGGAAAAGATGAACTCTTCCTTCTTTATGAGCCCTTTACATTCTTTACTTTAGAATGGAGTCTCCTTTTGAGTAGTCCACTATTTTTCTTATCCAGAGACACAGATGCTCCACCTCTGAAAGTACTGGACATTTGTTAAACACTGCTTTTAGTGCTGGAAAGGCTAGTCATTAGCATTTTGGAGATGCCTATGTTAGTGAGATAAATGAAAAAGGTGGGCAGGGGTCATTATCAGTGTTACTTTCATTTATTTATTCTGCAAGTATTTATTGAACACCTAACATATATCAGATATTGTGTGATAGGACAAAGAACAAATCAGATACAGACCCCTGACTTCAAGGAGCTGATATTGTAGTGTTAGTGTTTTGTGTTACTCTTCAGAATTAATATTACAGTGGCTGTGTGTGTGTGTGTGTGTGTGTGTGTGTGTGTGTGTGTGTGTTTATAAACCTAGGCTAAGATTCTGCCCACAGGTTTAGATTCTTTTGTAAGTTGTGGCTTTTTTTTTCATTTATTTAACTGAGTACTGATAAAGTACAAATAACTTTGTTTTACTCTAATATTATTTTTCTTATGTCTAACTGGAATGTAAAATTCTCATTTGTGTCAACTGGTCTAGAAAGATTTTGTTTGCATAATTTAAAAATTAAATTTCAAGTTTATATAACCAAAATTTTGTTTTGAAAAATTTTTTTTAAGGCTGTTATTAAAATGATAGTCCAAAGCTTGTTAAACTTTGTTTTTTAACTGTTCCTATCTTATATAAGTTGAAAAAAAATCAATTTTTTGCTGCACAACCTGATATTTCATAGAAAAAAATGGCTTTGATGGACATGTATGTGTTGATTTTTTACGTGATTTGAAGAGACACTTACGATCTCCATTTATATTCACTTTTACTCACTGGAATCTAAAATAATATGCTGGTCTGATTTGCACACTGCCTTGAAAGCAAAAACAGTGTATGATCTACTGGAATATTGAGCAAACTTATCTGTGGCTTATTTGCTCCTCGTGGAGGCATTTCTCTTCACAGATACTTTAAGAAAACGAGAAGGGTTGTGCTCCTTTAGGCTGTCAATTTTTGTAACCAGATTATCAGCCATAGTTCAGATTCCAATAATATCTTAGCAATATCTCACATAGAGGAGCATATAACACATAGTCAGTGCTCAAAAAATATGCCTTGAATCAGTGAATGAATAAAATTAACTGAAACCTCACTTAATGATGTAAAAAAATCACAGGCCTTCCTCAAATTTCTGGCCAGTTCCTGGGGATGCTAAAATGTCTATGGTTCATTTTGGCTCTTCTTCATATACCACCAATTAGTAAAAATTTCTAATTGTTTCACAAAACTATCTGTACTTTTCCAGGTCTGTATAGGGAGGGTCCAAAACTGAAATGAGCTTCTTTTTTTGACTTTTAATATCCTTGTGCATAATGAAAAGTCAACACAAGAAAAGTCATTTGTGATTGCAGCAAGCTTCATAAAAATTTGGGGAAATTTTCTCTCTTTTTATGTATAGTGATTTGGCCATCCTTTTGCATACTCTCCTCTGTCTAGACGCACTCCCAGGAACCTATTTTTACAAACAAAATTGTTCAAGTGAACCAAGTCAACACTTCTCTAATTACTCCTATTTATCCTAATTCTTGACTTTTTAGGACTGTGTTTTCTTGAACTCTGATTCTAATGCAAAGTTTTTGGCAGCACTTCCCTGAGAGTGTGGGGTGAGGGATTGATGAACAAAAGTTGCTCAAGAGTTTGTGATGATGTCAGGCAGAACTTGGTCTGTATTTTGGCTCTGATATTTACTGAAATTTGACATTTGCTGAACTTCTTCAGCCTCCTCCTCTGAAATGTTGGTAATTATAACATTTCCATCTACCTCATAGACTTCTGAGCTTAACACTGTAAGGTGCATAGAACAGTGCATAGCCCCTAGTAAGCAGCCAGTGCCATTCTTTTGTTAACACTGTAGTATGTATGTATTTCACTACTGTTGACTCTTTTACACTCAGAAGACTGTGTTTTTTGAAGCTCCATCAGTCATCTTTAGAAATTTTGTTCTGTACAATTTTACTACATTTAAAATAGTTCACTAGCAGGGAGTCTAGCTAAACTAAAAAAAAAGAAACTAAATGTGAATGGTAGAGAAAAAAGTGGTACATTGGACTTATTTCATGACTGGAACTTTGACCTTCTGTTAGAAAATCTAGTATATTGAAGCGAAAATACTTTGAAACTTAGCAACCACTGTTTCAGCTGCAGCAGTTTTTTATTTAACAGTTGCTTTTGGGCATTTATTACATGTATGCTATGACATCTTTGATAGTGATATCAGTCTTGTCTTAAATACTGGCAGTTTAGTCATTTTTACTATGAGTTTTACAAGTAAATCAGCTTTCTCAACTTTTTATTTTTCAGAAGGTCTTATTAAAAATAGTTTTTTTTCTTTAACCACTGGGGTGCTGTGATACATTTTTCACCGTGAGAATTTCTTTCTCTGCTCTACAGAAAGAAATATGGAGAGGGAAAAAATGTAATGCAAAGTCCTTTTTAATGTGAGTGATTCTCAAACAACTTTGAACTCAGTGTGAAGGGTGTTTTTGACCCATATAAAAACCTTACACAAAACCTACTTTTCTCGGAGGAAGGTCAGAGGTAATTGTGAATGTGTGATTCCATTCAACACACCTTTTTCCTTTGGAGCTTTTTATCCTATGGAGCACTGCAGTGGAATTATAAGCTTTTGAAACTAGTATTTGATGGACTTTGGACTGTGTTGAGAAAAAGTAGAAAATCAGAAAGTTTCTGAAAATCCTAGTTAGAGAATTTTCTGCTGTTTATTGTAGCTACACCTCATCATAAGATATCACTTGAACTTTCAATAGGTTTCATCACAACAGCCTTTTTTCTTTTAATGAGAAGAGACATAATTTTTTGTTATATCTGTAAGTGATAAAGGGGGAAAAGTATTTTTTCCTAATCATAAGACTATATACCATATGGTCATCCAAAATTCAGTTTGGGAACTAGTCTTACTTATTTGTTAATAATAGTAATATGATAATTTCTCAAGTTTTGAAATGATTCTAAGCCCTTCTGAATTGTTTATATTTGGAGATTGTGTATCAGAGAAATTAAGAGGCAACCCCCCTGGCCACAGGCGTGGAGCTCATTCTCCTATACCCTACTTCTCCCTCTCTGCACTGTTTCCTTTGTATTTCCCACACCATTTAGAATAATGCTGCTAAGAACTAGGTTAACACTGATTGATGTTTAGTTACTGGCTTTATAAGTTATATTGAGGTGGTTTACCAGGAGCTTTAGTAGTCTACATTTTCTCAAACTACTCACATTTTGAAGACTGTGACCCTTTCTTTAAGGGATGGTCTTGATCCTCTCTACCTACACAGGCATACATCATTTTATCAGTGTCTTTAAGATGTCTACCTCTTTCCAGCCTATTTGTACTTTCATTAACTCTCCACCCCAAAATACTTTTTGGTAGTCATCATACATGTAACTGTAATCTTGAAATGCCTTGTTTAGATGACAAGATATTAGTAGGGATTTTAACATTTTTTAAAACTTTTATTTAATGAGAGAGTGACATTGATTTGTTGTCCCACTTATTTATGCATAATTTTTAACATAACTTTGCTTTTATTTACTTATATTTTTAATGGTTCAATTATAGTTGTCCCACCTTTTCTCCCCTTGCTCTCCACTGCCCTGTCCCCCAATCCCATAGTCAATCCCTTCCCCATTGTCTGTGCCCATGAGTCCTCTATTCATTGTTCCTTGGTTTGCCCCTTCCCCTTCTTTCTCCTATTATCCTCCTCCCCCCAACCCTCTGGTCACTATCAGTTTGTTCTTTTTTTAAAAAAAGATTTTATTTATTTATTTTTAGAGAGAGGAGAAGGGAGAGAGAAAGAGAAGGAGAGAAACATCAATGTGTGGTTGCCTCTTGCATGCCCCCTACTGGGGACCTGGCTTACAACCTAGGCACGTGCCCCGACTGGGAATCAAACCAAGGGGTCCTCAGGCCAGCACTCAATCCACTGAGCAACACCAACCAGGGATGTCTGTTCTTTAATTCCATGTCTCTGGTTCTGTTTTGCTCATTTTTTTTATTAGGTTCCAGCTATAGGTGAAATTCCTCTTAGTTATATTTTATTTCTTGTGGTATTTATATTTTAGTTAATATTTTATTAACTAATATTTTAGTTATATTTTATTTCTTGTGGTATTTGTCTTTCCCCACCTGGCCTATTCCACTTAGCATAATACTCTCCAGCTCTATCCATGCTGTTGCGAAGGGTAGGATTTCCTTCTTTCTGCTATGTAGTATGCCATTATGTAAATGTACCACAGTATTTTGATTCACTTATTTACTGATGGGCTCTTAGGCTCTTTCAAAATGTGACTATTGGAAATAATGCTGCTATGAATATTGGGCTGCCTAGGTTCTTTTGAATTGGTGATTCTTGTATGTGTCGTGAACAGGGATCAACCTGCATCCTTGGCATATCAGGATGGCATTCTAACCAAGTGAGCTACCTGGCCAGGGATTGGCAACAATTTAATTTCTGACAGTCAAGAGTATTTTTCAAAAACCTAAATTATCATGGAACACGCCACTGATAAGCTGAAGCACTAAAATATCACCATGTATGGAAAAATGCATGCTATATTGTAACTTAGTCCTAGAGTTTAGCTTTTGAGAAATCAATCTATCTTGACTTTGTAGTATTGAATGAAGGCCAGATTATAAATGGATAGTTTGGTCCTATGATATTCTGGAGAATACTGAGGAATATTTTTGGGAGGAGGCAGGAAATAATGAAATATTTCTAGAAGAACTTTTATTTTTAAACCACCACAAATGGAACCCATTTTCCTCTATTCTAAAGCTTTCTATGGTTAACTGAAAACTTTCCACTGAATTTGTAGGCAAACCTGGAAGGAATGTACCATAGTTGGGGAAAAAAATCATACCCTTAATTGAGGGAACCCTTTATGCAAGAGAAAGAACCTGAAAAAATGTTTAGTGTTTGTTTTCTTATGGATTTAAAACAGCATGGAAAGCCCTGATTAATTCAAATCTGCTTTGAAATTGAAAGAAAAAAAGCATCTGTAAATGATAATTTAGACTTGGAATCTGAAATATCTTACAAAGGATTTGTCCTTAGTTCAGAGGACATACTCAAAGAGGATATTGTGCAGTATCATGAAACATCTTGCTTAAAAACTAGCTGAGCTGTATTTGGAGGGTGCCATGATAGTACTGCTGATGGAGGAGTGGGATGGACAGCCAGTTTTGCTGACTGCAGAAAATCCTTGACATACTCACCTCATCCCAAAACATTGTAGTCAATCTGTGAAGCATTACATGGACTGCTTTTCCTAATAGATACAGTGCATATGTTCTGACTGCTACTTGTTTTCTAGGCTTAATTACATCTTGTTTCTGTTCTAAGATCAGTTATATTTTATTTCTAAACTGAGCCAAGGGTGGCAAAACTTTATGAGCTTATGCTAAAATATTACTCTGTTATTTAATATACAACTTTTGTTTTTTATTTTAGGTGTTGAATTTTTTATTTAAGATATTAGAATTATTGACTACCTTCTATTAATGTTTGGGTTGGTGAATGTCTTTAAATTTAAATGGAAGCTACTTATTAGTCTTTGGTTTTAAATCATGCTATTAGCCTCTTCACATTAATTTGTTAGTTTTTTCTCACTGTAAGTTCATGTAAATGGCTTGTTTTTCATAGCACTGGCTATATTTAGCAGTTCAGTGGCTATGATTATACCAGATTAAAGGGACAAAAGCAATTAACTCACCCTCTGACTAAATTTAGCCTATATTCTTATGTTACTTTCTTGTCTTTAAGCCAAGCATTGAAGGATTCTTTTCTAAGTCTTTTTTCCCCTTAATCGCTGGTGATCCTCAGGTCGAACAAATACATTCAGTGAATGCATTGAGTACCCAACTATACTGTGTGTAGCTTCTTAAGAGATACTGGAGATATTTTGGTGGAAAACATCCCTGTACCAAGGCGTTAACTCCACTACTCTCTTTCCAGGAGGACAGGGAGCATTTAAAATTCAAACTGTAACATTTGGAAGAAGAATGTAGTCAAAAGGCTGAGGAAATGAAGGTAACATTTAGAGATGGATTGGTTGATGTCTAGATGGATGAATGGATTTGGAATGCCTCAGCAGGACAATGCACTTTTAAAACATGTAATCCACGGGTAAACATCTACTTTTCCAGCAGAGGAATAGACTTATCTGTGGGAAAGAAACCATATCTGGTTCTGGCAAAGCCCTTGTGCCCTTTATCGTTGTCCTGAATTGTAGTTACATGTTAATTTCATTTCTTAAAAAGGACTGACTCATTGACCTAGTGCAGACTGCTGTGAAAATTATAGGCATGAGTGCCAAAAACATAATTACCTATGTTTCTAAGGAGCTTGTCCTAGTAACGTATCTAAGAGTGTTTCTTTGTTCATCTAACAGGAATATTGCACATCTGACTTAACTCTATGTGAAGGAAACAAATCCCTTCTAATGTTCTAATACCCTATAAGGTTCTATGCCTTACAACATTCTAGGAACTCTCTGATGGGGAAGACTGGTCCCTAGACTCCTAGACAGGTGAGGTTGGTGTGGAAAGAAAGAAACCTCCATGTCTTCACTGTTGCTCATGGAACTTTTGGGGACTGAACTCCACATGTTCATGTGTCATCCAGTGCTGGTCAATGCCACAAAGGTATCACACACCTCGTTCCCCTCTTCCATCCCTCATATCTCCCATGCTCCTGCCAAAATTGTGTGTTTCACCATTTTCTTTTCTCGTCTGCCTTTCCCCTCAGTTCCCTGAACTTTAGAGTTCTTCTTCATCTCAATCTCAGAATGTCGGAATGGCTCATTTTTGAAGTAGGCTGCATAAACATCATTCAGCTTCCCTTGAGGGTCTCTTTCCCACAGCACTTCATAATTATAAAAACCAGTAATTATCACTTTCAGTTTTGCAGATTTCTGGAATCTGATGTTAGATAGTTTCTATCTGGTTTAGAAGGTTTACACAAACATTTTTTCTCATGTAAGGGAGCCTAAGGCAGTGTTCAAACATGGCCTTGCATTTACTGTAATACAACCGATACTTATTAAGTACTTGCGGTTCCTGTGTGACTGGCCTGTAACCTACCCTACTCCCACTTCCTCTCCCACTGCACCACGTGGATGTTTTTTCCGCTCATCTGTTAACAATCTGCCACTATCCTTCCTGTCTCACGGATGTGAATGGCCCATGCCTCACACAGTGCGGGCAGTTCTCGCCTTAGCTAACACCCATGCATTGTGCACATCTCATCTTGGCCAAAATCCCCCTCCACCCAATGAAATCATATTTTTTCTGTTTTTTAATTTCCCCTTATTTTATTCCTGACTTTATATATATTTCCATGTATTTTATCTATATATACATAATCTGTGTATAATCTGAATAAACCTTGAACCATTTTCCTACTCTGAATGTCATTTAAAAAATTATACCTTCATACCACAAATCAATGTGGGAAATATACTCAGTATAAGGCACTGATTATCTTTATTTATTTGAGGACATTAAAAGGATCCAATTTACAATTTCTAGCATGCTCCTCACAACTCCTTGTCCTTACTGCCTCAATTTTTTTTTTCTGATTTTCCCTGGAAGCAGGTTCAGTACATCTTACTTGCCAGATAGGACAGACCTCACCATGAGCTGGCCCATGAGCTATGTCTCTGATCCTGCAGGTTTTAACCATTTGAATCAGCCCTGCTTCTCAGGCTCAATTGTTTATTTCTTTTTTTGCTTTGCCTCCTGGAATTTCCCTCATCAAAGTGCTGTGGAGCCAGAACTCAGGATTCCCCTGCTTTCTTACATGTCCTCCAGCAGGCGTTTGGTAAACGCAACCCTAGCCATTTTTATGGGCAGAAAGTGCTAAAAGTGGGAGCAAAGACAGTGTTCAGAGCAAGAAGAGATAGCCAGGAATGTTTGCAGACCATTGGGTGACTGGGTCCCTAATGTCTGTGGTGGTGTCAGGCTGCCAGCCCCACAAGGTCAGGGGCCACTTCTGTCTGGTTCACTGGCACATCTCCTAGTCTGGTGCTGGGCCCACATTAGGTGCTCAGCGATATCAGTTGGATGAATATGTATATGAAGGAGCAATTTTGAAGAGTTGTTGAACTGAGGAGTAGATGCAGTACTAAACTGAAAACACTAGAGGGAGATCAGAGAAGGACTTTAATAAAATGATTGTAACACAAGTCAAGATTCAGCTGTGTTTGCTCGGATGGAAATTTTATTCCTGCCTCTTTGTCATAAATATTTTTTAAATGGTGAGAAATCTGATACAAATGCTCTTTCTGTTTTTATTACAGGCCATTGTGGCCCCTACAATCTGTATGAAAAAATGTAGGAATGCTGATAGATATTTTAAGAAGATAAATACTCATTTGAGTAGAAGTCTCATGAAATTGCTCTGTTTATGAAACAGATGGGCTAGACTTAATACCACTAAGAGTAACCTGAAATGATTACTGATGGGCATGTGAAGGAATGCCAAGTTAAAAAATATTGTGCTTGAAAGGAAATTACATAGCTTGACAGAATTGAATATATTCAATGAAAGAATTTATATGTTCTCACAAATAGTCATTAATGTAATAATTCATAAAGTATATAAAAGTAGGAAATGACTTAGTATAAGCAGAACTGAGTTCATGTGAAACTCAGGACAGACTGCTATGTCTGAAACAGGTATCCAGGGCTTACTCTCTGTTTGACCTTGAACAGTAAACTCTTTAAGTATTGTTTCTTCATCTGTAAAACGGAGGTAATAATAGTATGCTGTTCACAGGGATTTGGTGAGGACTAAGGGAGCAAATGTACAGGAAGTTCTTAACACAGGTATTGGCCCCTGTGTAGTAAGACTTTAATGCCCTTGAGAACTCTTGGGTGGCATTAGATTGAGGACTTTAGGTTAATATACCAAATTTCTTAACATTTGCCTGCCTCAGCCATAACCTCTCTTTAGGTTCTCTTTTAATGATAATGTTGTGCTAGAATTTTTTTTTCTTGAACTGTTCCTCAAAATGTTAGGGACTTGAATGTTTTGTGGGGAAGAGTACTTTCTTATTATTTTTGTAATGCTGCTGCGTGCTGGTTCATCTGGTGGGACAGACAGATACAGCCCCAGCAGTGGTTTATGAAAGAGTTTGCAGAGTAGCAGTGCTCTAAGAAAGATTTCAAATGTGAATGGGAAGATGCTGATGAAGTGCTATATGTGGAAATTGTGCTGGCATTTAACTTTCAGCTGCATTCACACTGCAGTTCATAGTAAATCCTCCTTTTTTTATTTGCCTCACTCTTGGCTTCTGTAGTTTTGAATCTGGCAGAGGCTTCAATAAGCAAAAGGCTGAGCATGCTACCTCACAGGGGGCAGATGACCTTGAGGCAGAGGGCGGAGAAAAGTGAGAGGACTGAGTAGACAAAATTGGAGAATGGTTAAAACAAAGGGAGTGTTCACCTTTTCTTTCACCCTGAGTGCATTAGAGTATTTTGTTTTCCTCCAGATAAATAAAGGTCTGCTGGAAGTTCATTTCCAGATGCTTCAACAAAAAATTAAGTTGACTCTTTCTAAAAATAAAATAATCAAAAAGCCCTCAGTGGCCTAAAAGCTATAATGTTTGGAATGATGAATTTGTATATCGACTTTAAATATTAAAGATATCCATTAGGTATCACATATATCATTTTGAAAATAATGCTATATCTTCTGTCAGAATCTAAAAGTATCATTTAAGTGATCTAAAATTCTATTTAATTTAGCTATTCATAAGGAAGAGTAAGTCAGCAAAATGTAAAGAGACACTGGGTATAATAACATCTTTTAGCCTTTTAGTTTCAAAGACCTGTGTGGTGGGCCTTGTCTATTGTTTTCACTTACATTAAACTATGTTGGGAACCACCCTGCCTAGTTTCAGGAGCTGTAAATGCCCCCATGGCTAAGGCTGAGTGAGCAGCCACCGGACCATAAGCCACTAAGGAGACAGAGCTTATCTCCCTGGAAGGAGCACAGCTTCTGCTCCTTTTTTTTCATAACTGGCCTCTAATGTTTGATCAGTTAGCCAATGATGGGTAAGATTCCCCAAGGGAGGAATGACCTAGGACAGGCATGATCATGTGGAGGCCCCAGGGAAGGACTTAGAAGCTAGGGAGAAAAGGGGTGCTGGACCCTTGCTTCTTGGCTTTAATGAAGCCTGACTCCCCTGAGTCCTTGAGAAGTCTTTAATATTTCCTTGGCTACCTTACCTCCTCTGCTTGGCTTAAGCCTGAAACAATGACAGAGGGCAGTGCAGCCCTATGCTGGGAAGGGCAGGCTCCCCAGGTGATCTGGCCTGAGAGAAGATATGTAAACTCCTGTGACACCTGCTATGCTAAGAATGCTTTTAGTTAAAGACCAGAGCAAGAAACAAGTTTACTTTCCATAGTTTTATGTCCCCCTAGTTGATAGACCCTAAATCAGAATAAGCCCTAATGGTTCCTTATCTATTGCCTAATCCTTACTGCCTGAGAATGATTAATAAGTTGTACCTGAATTCCTGCACAAGAAACCCAATAAAACTGCTGTCCAGGCAAGGGTCAGGGCACTCTCCCCTTGAGAGAGTAGTCATGCAGTCCCCTTTTCCTCCACAGGACTTGGTAGTCCGTGTGAATTTGTCTCATATCTCATCCATAACGCCGTGGGCACTGCCAGCCGGTGCCCATGACAAAACTATAGTAAAGAGACAAAAAAAAAAGACCTTTAAAAAGAACCTATTCAATTAATCATTTAAAAATTCTGAGTTGGAAGTTATACTGAAACAAATGAGAAAGAAATTAATTTGGAACTACTAGAAAAATGACATGTAGCCAGTATTGGATTCAGTTCAATTTAAAATCAGAACAACTTTTATGTTTTACCATCTGCCTCTCCAAGAGCCTTGTAAAATTTGAATACTCTACTCCTTAGAGATTCCTATATGAGGACAGCTTTTGTAAAGGCCATTTAAAGAACATAAAATCAGAATAAATAGTGTTGGCACTTGTCCAGGGATTGAATTAGTACTTAGTGATTATTGAAAAGATAAATTGCATCTGTGACTTAGGGACTCAAGTATTCCATTTGAACTTCTGTCCTCTGTGAAACCACACAGAAGTTCAGCAGAGTTTTCTCTCCTCTGTGACAGATGAGCAGATGGAGGCTCAGAGAAGGTGAGCTATTGGCCAGGTCATCTCACCTGAAAATTACTCAGAGCTGGATTTGAAACCCATAATTGTATAAACTGCTGGTTTTGGGATAAAACACTTATTAAACAAAATAGGCATGAGGTTTGAAACAGAAATTATGTGCCTGCTAAATTTACACGCTCTAGTTATATATTAAGCTGAGCTAGGTAGCTGCAGGCGACATGTGCTGGCAAAGTATGTGCTTTACTTTTTATATCTACTCATACGTGTGTGCACCTCTGTAGAGATTTTAATTAATTTTAAGCTGTAGTTTATGGAAAATGTATGAATGTTTTAATATTTTAATGGCCCATTTTGTTGAATGTTCTGAAGTTCCCCACAGATACAGACTATAGCTTTTACATCTTACAGTCCCACATCTTGCACATTGTCTATTCTATGAGCAAGTGAACACCAAAGAAGGAATGTTCAAGAAGTAAAAAAAAAAAAAAACCCGAAACATGGATTAGGTCTTGATTTCAGAAAAAGAAGTATTGATATGCTTTAATCAAAGTTTTACTGAAACTGATTTCCATGATACAATATAAGATTTTTCCTCAAGATGGCATATTTGGGAGGTAGACACTAATGAGATACCTCTAATTACTCTCTGCTCAATCTGGACAGAAGAATACTTTCAGTCTTAAGAATACTAATTCACTATTTACTGATGTAATCTTTAACATGTGCCAAGTACTGTGACTGAGTTAAAATCTCAAGTAAGACATGGTCTTTTTCCACTTCAAGTTCACAGAAGATACCCAGGCAAATGTGTAAATGAGTACCAAGTGATAAGATGCTTTGATTGTCCCTGTATCATATACAGGGGAGCTCCGAGGAAAGAGCCCCTTCTGTCAAGGGTAGGGCTGTGAGCTTGATTGGGTGAGAACAATGAGTACGAGATGAGCTGTGACAAATGCTTTAGTTACATTCTTACCTCTTCCTTTCAAACCGTGGGTGATGTGAAGTGGGTAATCAGACAAGATCCCTGTTTCCTGGTCTTGTTCCTCTGTTAGTAGACCTTGCCTCTCTTTCTGAATGGGAAAAGATACCAACAAAATTTAGTTTTTGTTTGACCTAGGTCTTGAAATAAAGCTAGGATGCAGCTTGTGGAGAAAGAGCCGGGATGAGGAGCAACAATTATTTCAAGGCAGATTCTGAAGTGAGTTAATAACACTGAATGTTTGGAGGTGATATATAGGGTGGGACAAAAGTAAGTTTACAGTTGTTTATATGGAAAATAATACAGTAACTAATAAATCATAATGCAAGAATAAATGCTGTGTTTTGCACATTCACAGATGTAAACCTACTTTTGCTGCACCCTGTAGTATTTAGGTATTAGAGCTGTGGTCAAAGGGATGAGTAAACTCAACAGAAGCGATAAAATAATGTTTACAGCTTGGAGAGGTGGGATTGATTAAGGACATGCTTAAGTGTCAAAAAAGCAAGTTGGATACATTGTCAGAAGATAGCTAAAATTTAATTAAATTTGGTGAAAATATTTATTTTCAGCTTTTTAAAAATATATATGTATATTATATGTCTGAGAAAATATATAAAATCTGTTCTGTAAAAACTTTCAAAATATGCAAATAAATAATTGCATCCAAATTGCCCTCAGTTCTGGATATGCTTGAAACATCCTAAAATTTATCTTTACTTCTTTTCTATATTGAATTTTGACATACAATTAGTTAACATGCCTGCTAATTCTGCTCATGTAAGTTACTATTTTTATAACAAATCACTTTCAAAACATAGTGCCATGATAGAAGAGAAAGGAACACTTCCAACTCATTTTATGCAGTCAGAATTGCCCCAATACTAAAAGCAGACACAGGCATTCTAAGGAAATGATACACAAATGTCGATTATATAAAAAAGAAAAGGAGTCAATATAATACTAACAAACCAAATCAAAAAACACACAAGAAGCATTATACACCAGGACCAACCAGGGTTTATCCCAGGAATGCAAGGGTGGTTTAACATGTGAAAAATCAATCAGTATAACAATCACATCATATTATTGGAACAGAGGACAAAGATCACATGATTATTTCAATAGACTCAGGAAAAACATTTGACAACATTTTCATGATAAAAACACTCAACAAATAAAGAACAGAAGAAACTTTCCTCAATCTGAGAAAGTGTATCTTTGAAAAGCCCCCTGCAAAATTAATATATATTGTTGAAAGACTGAAAAAATTTTCCCAAGAACAGGAACAAGACAAGGATGTCTATCCCCATCACTAAATTTAATTATATTCTGGAGGTTCTATCCAAAGCAAGTAGGGAAAGAAAAAGGAAGGAAGGAAGGAAGGAAGGAAGGAAGGAAGGAAGGAAGGAAGGAAGGAGGGAAGGAAGGAAGGAAGGAAAGAAGGAAGGAAGGAAGGAAGGAAAGGGATTGATATTGCAAAGGAATAAGTAAAATGATCTATTTTCAGATAATACGATCTTACATATGGAAAACCCTAAGGAACCCACCTTCCTCACACACAAATATAACTAATAAATGAGGTTTGCAAGTTTATAGGCTACAAGGTCAGTAAACAAAGTTCAACTAGGTTTCTGTAATCTAGCAATAATCAAGCAAAAATACATTTAATAAAATAAATCCATTTATAAATAGTGTCAAAAAGAATAAAATATTCCATTTAACTTATAAATGAAATGCAAAATTTGTACAAACTTTTGTTGAGAGAAATTCAATAAATTCTAAATGAATGGAAATGCATTTATGTTTATGGATTAAAAGACAATGTTGGAAAGATGGCAATGCTCTCCAAACTAGTCTATGGATGAAATGCAATCTCTATTGAAATTACAGCTGGTCTTTTGCATATATTAAAAATCTGAGCTTAAAATTAATAAGTGAATGAAAATAACCCACCCTAGTCAAAACAATCTTAAAGAACTGAATCATAAACTTGATGCTTCTCAATGTTGAAATTATGACAGTTACTGTAACCCAGATAGTGTGGTGCTGACTTAAGACTAGATTCCTACATCAACAGACTAGGATAAAGAGCCCTGAAATAAGCCCTTATATTTATGACCAGTCAGTTTGTCA
Source organism: Carollia perspicillata (assembly GCA_004027735.1). Classification (NCBI taxonomy): domain Eukaryota; kingdom Metazoa; phylum Chordata; class Mammalia; order Chiroptera; family Phyllostomidae; genus Carollia; species Carollia perspicillata. The sequence goes on from PVKM010001484.1 coordinate 30,208, forward strand.
AGACAATCCACTGGGGAATCAGGCTTTCCAGCAAATGATGGTGAGACAAGTGAATATCCACATGTAAAATAATGAAGTTGGATCCATACTTCAGAATGCATACACAAATTAATTCAAAGTGGATAGCAGACCTAAAATAATCTGAAACTATAAAATTCTTAGCAGGAAATGTAGGGAGTAAATCTTTGGGTCCTTGAATTGGTAATTATTTCTTAGCCATTACACCAAAATCACAAGTGAAAAAAATAATAAACTACATAAAAATCAATAACTATGTGTAGAAAGGATGCCATCAAAATAATGAGAATACAACACACAGAATGGGAGAAAATGTTTAAAAACTGTGTATCTGGTGAGGGACTTTTCTCCAGAACATATAACATATTCTTGTGACTCAATAATAGAAAAAGAAATAACCCAATTAAAAATGGGTAAAAAACTTGAATAGACATTACTCCAGAGAAGATACACAAATAGCTAATTAAATACACAACAAGATCCTCCACATCATTAATAATTAAAGAAATGCAAATCAAAACTATAGTGAGATAACTTCACACCCACAATCAGTCAATATTAAGTTTTGGTGGGAATGTGAAGAAATTGGAAAGCTAATATGCCATGGAGAGCATTATAAAAGAGTGCAAAAACAGGTTAGTAGTTCTGTAAAATTGTAAATGTACAATCATCATTTGGTCCAGAAAAAAATCCATTCCTAGAGAATTTAAAAATTCATATCCAAAAGAATTTAAAACATATGTTAACATAAAAACTTGTGTAAATATTCATAGCACCATTATTTATAATAGCAAAAAAGTGGAAAACCCAAACATACGTCAATTGAAAATATACAAACAAAACATGGTGTATCCATCAAAACATGGTGTATCCATACAATGGAATATTATTTTACCAGAAAAAGGAAGTATTATTCCATGAAACAAAATGTATGAACCTTGAAAATATTATGCTAAGTGAAAGAAACCAGACACGAAGACCACTTATGGTATGATTACCTTTATAAAATATCTAGACTTGGAAAATCCAAAGAGACAGAAATTATTAGATTAGTGTCCAGAGGCATTCAGATTGTTCTGGGTTTGTTTTCCAAACAACATAACTTATATCTACATGCCTCCATGCTGGACATTTTATTACTATAAAAATAAAGCATGTCCCTCTCTCTTTCCTAATCTGGTTATGTCATTCTGTAATTTGGACTTCCTATCTATCTTTCTTGCTCACCTCAGATGAGTCCCTTACATCCCTGATCAGAATGAATTACTCTCTCTTCAGTGTTTTCATAGCACTGCATAAAACCACTTTGATTTGACATAAACGGTTGTGCCAAATTTAGCTAAGATTTTCATATCTGTCTTCCTTCCTCCAAGGTCTATAAATTACTTGAGAATGGGACCTGTGCACTTTTGTTCATCATCTTATCCGAGTTAGCCTTTTGGGGAAGGATTTTTTACATAATCATCTTTAAGTAACTATTTATTAAATTGAATATTTGAAGAGTAACATGCTAAAATGAAAACTGAATATACAGTGGACATTAAGAAGACCTATTCACCTTCTCTGTATTTTATGTCTGAGGAACAGGATCAATTAGCAGGCATTCAAAACAAAATGAAATGTTTTGAACTAACTACAACCACAATTTGGCCTGGGAATTCTAATTTATTCACTGTCATATTATATGCTTTTGATAGTTGAGAAAACACTTAGTAAATAGCATGTATTCTATTTTCTTTTTTAGCTTAATCTTACCATTTGGTGGTGGATTAGATGATGGTAATGACTTGGGAATCCAATCACAGGCGGCTGTACTTGTTCCCTGGTTCTTGTGTAAATCAGTCTTTGAATGAGTTCAGCTGGAGGTTGTTGTTTCTGCCCCTGGAGATGCAGAAGGAAAAGTACTATTAGAACCTAATCCATCATATCTTTATATTTTAATTAGATGGAAATACAGAAAAATGTCAGAGGAGAGTTCAAGTGAAGTATTGGTTAAGTGAACTTATTAATAAAAACACTGCTACTATTTGTATACCACATATGTTGTTTAAATTTTTATCCTCATCCTAGGGCATTTTTTCATTGCTTTTAGAGAGAGGAGAAGGAGGAGAGGAAGGGAAAGAGGGAGAGAAAGAAACATTGATGCGAGAGAGAAGCATCAATTTGTTGCCTCCTGAAAGCTCCTGAACTGGGAATTGCACATGCCCTGACCAGGGATTGAACCTGCAGCCTTTCTGTTAACAGAAAATGCTCCAACCAACTGACCCACACCAGCCCACACCAACCCACACCAATCAGGGCTATGTTATTTTGTTGATGGATTGATTAAACAACCGAGTGACAGTAAGGGAGGATCCAAAGATAAGTAAGGCTAAGTCTGTGGAGAAGATGAAGAAATCTAAAATTTATGTTGTGCCAAAGGAGTATGTACAATATAATGTAAGTAGACCGAACTAATTGAGCTTGGGGAAAATATTTCTCCCTCCTTCTGTCTTTTATTGGTGTATATCATTTCCCTTTTCTTTTTATACTTGTGGTATCTCCACTCTAGGATTTGGCTCTAGGGAATTTTTTTCTCTAATTGATATGTGTTGCATGGTGATCTTACCCACAACAGTGGCTTTCATGGCTATGATATTATTACTTATAGGAAATATGTACTTGGTCTTTGTTCCCATTTCTGGCACAGAGCTCCTAAAATCCTTGGAACATCCTAAGGGATGAAACCATAAAGCTATCTCTTGCTATGCTATTGAGGAGACTTTCAGAAAGCACCTAAGGATGGGCACCTGGTTGCCAGAGGAGCCAACCATGTGGCTGGAAGATTGGAACTTTCAGTCCTACCCCACTGATCTCAGGGAGGAGAGAGTGGATGGAGGATTAAATCACCTGTCAGTACCTCCAGGACAAACCAAAAAAGACGGAGCCCAGAGAGCTTTTGAGTTGGTGAACGTGTGCCTCATAGTATAGACCCCATAAAAAGAGTTAAGAGAACAATAAAAAAAGAAATAATTGGAGATCAGAGTCCATATCCACTGTATCCTGTGTTCTCTCCAGCACCAGCAAAAGCCCTGTGAACAGCAGGAGCATTATCAATATTTGTTTAATTAATGAATGATGGTTTCATGGGGATAGAAGGTCAAGACAATTTGAACGACTTCTATATATACTTTAAAAAATTCTATTGTAGACATTACCTAGGCTTATCACCCCCAAATAATGACTTACAGTTTTTCCTCCAAATCACTTCACTGTCTTCCACTCTGCTGCTTCCTCCAACTCTCTGATCCTGCTGATGACCTCACCAAACACACAAGCACTTAGAAACCTGGTAACCAGTCAGTTTCTCCCTTTTTCTCTCTTGCTTAATCTCATTTTCCATTCTGGCAATCTCCAAGTTATCACTTCCAGAGAATTTATCCAGTCTGCTCTTTCTTCTCTGCCAGTACTCAGTTTCAAGCCCTTATTTGTCTCTGGCTTGGACTGATGTAAGAGCTTTTTATTTACTTCCCTGCTGTCCATCTTATCTTCCCCAAACCTGTGCTTCTCAGAGTCCCATGATTTAACTCACCTGTTGCAAATCTGCTAGCCACTCTCCATTAGCTTCATGATAGGTCTTCATTTTGTGGGGACAGGGACCCATTTGAAAATTTATGGACCCTTTCCTGATAGTCTATGGGACTTTATGGGATTCCAGAGTAAATAAACCTGGCAGAGATGATGAAGCTTTTTATACCAAGTGCAATGTGCTTTTTGGTTTACCCTGTCCATCTCTATAGGTTCAACTCTAGGCACTTCATATCTTCAATGCAAACGTTCCAGAATATCAGCTCATTGATAGCAGCCTCAATGCACCATGCCTTTGCTGGAGGTGCCCCCTCCTGGGAGCTATCTTTTCTTACCTCTTCTATGCTTCCATGATGCCCTGTTTATAGTTTACCTTTGCATGGACTGTATTGTATTATAATTGCCTATTTACCATGCTAAGAAATCACTTGAAAAGCACAGGTAGTACTGTATTTTTATGTATACACTGGCATAAAATTTGTAGCGCATCAGTCAGTGAACTACCTTAATTGTATGCGCCTTAGAAATTTTTCTTTTGCTATACTTCTTGCTGCTGTTTTAAGAACTATATAACTTTTTGCAAAACTTAAAAAGTTAGATATAATTTGGATAAGGTAAAATGCACAAATCTTACATCTCATTAAATCTTTATATCTCTCTATATTTTTGTATCCACCATCCAGATCAAAAGAAACATTTCTGCTATTCTAGAAAGTTCCCTTGTGCTCCCTTTTTAAAACTTCTATAATCATAAATTAGTTTTCCCTGCTCTTGAATTTCATGTAAATGAAATCATATATTTCACACCCTTAAAATATCCCCCATCAGGTTCATGTGGGACTTTTATTTCTGTGATATTTCTTCATATCCAGTTATACTGTAACCAACTTTAAACCACTTAACTAATACCTCTACACTGAGGTCTAGAGATGTGTATCAACATTCCCTGTGCTCTGGAAATGATTCTATATTATTATCAGCTTACACGTAATTGCTAGCAGCTATAATATGTTAAATTTTAACAAGTCTATCACAGTTGCTATAGCTTAGCAATTTATTTCACAAGAATATAAAATTCTATTCTTCCCTACCTCCCTTACATCCCATGTATAAAAATATATCTGTCTTCCCTCTATGAAGTCCTACTTCCTGTCTGTAAATATTTTGTTAAGACTTTCCTTCTCTTTACATTTATGGTTGACTAATCCTGCACACTGCAACATCTGCCATGATGTATAAACTAGGGCATAAGAGTAAAACATCATTGTATTAGCATTATATTAGCATTTTGAGAGGAAACCCAGGAAGGACATAAATACACTATAATGGAATGCAGTAGGCACTGAAGCAATAAATCAGTGCAGCTCACCTAAACAAAGAACAAAGGGGTGCAAGACACAGAAAGGGAGGCAGCTTACCCGCCTTTGGTTCTTGAGTGCTTGTTTCTCACCTCATTTTACCCACTTTCTTTTTTTAATATTTTGTTTATTTTTAGAGAGAGGGGATGGGAAGGAGAAGGAGTGGGAGAGAAACATCAGTGTGTGGTTGCTTCTCATGTGTCCCCTACTGGGGACCTGGCCTGCAACCCAGGCATGTGCCCTGACTGGGAATCGAACCGGTGACCCTTTGGTTCACAGGCTGGCACTCAATCCACTGAGCTATACCAGCCATGGCTACCCACTTTCTTATCTTCAGCACCTCTTTTCCTTAGAAGTCTTTGCTATGTGCATCTTCCTTTTCTCTCTTCTCTCCCTCTATATGTGTGTAATACATAGAGTGGAGTTAATCAGATAAAGAAGGTTGGGGTGTGAGAAAGGCAGTAAAGAATATGCCAGACAGATGGAGAAGTATGTGCTAAAAAATGAGGGTCCCTGGCATGCTTAAGAATCAAAACAAAAAAAAAAAAGGCATGACCACTGAGCAGGAGGTGATATGCCAGTGATTAAGTGTATGGTAGATGCTATGGCTTGAAAGTCTTAGTGGGTCATGTGCTTTTATGGCTCTGTGATCTGGGACATCTGCTTAGTCTTTGTGCATCATTTGTTAAAAAAATATTAGTATCTACTGCATAGGTCTCCTATGAAGATTAAATGACTTGATGCCTCTAAAGTAATTAGAATCATGCTGGGCACATAATAAATATCTTTTAATTGTTTGCTATATAAAATCAAGCTTTAAGAAAAGTTTGAAGTCACTTCTTAGAACTGTTCATGTACAAGTTTATTTATAATTTAAAAATTTTCAACTAATATGGATATTTATTCTGGAGGTACTGAAGGGAATATCAATACATATATTTATGTTTGACTACTTGTATTTTAAGACTGTTCTGATATTTGAGACTGAAGCTATACTGAAGAAGAGAGGAAGGAGTGCCAAAAAATATTGGGTGGACATAAATTCCAGCTAGGTTTTCCTGTAATAAAAAACAAATTTTTCATTTTCACCAATTACTTTATTGATTTGGATATCTCGAGAATGTCAGCTGTCTCCCAGGATTGGCTTCTAGTGGGCACAGGCCAGGGGTGCTACTAAATATCTTTCAATGCACAAGACAGACTCACAGCAAAGTATTATTTGGCCAGAATGTCAATGGAACCAAAAAACTTCATAAACTGCTTTTGACACATTCAGTCAGTCATAGTACAGCACCTTGCACTGTATCCATACATTATATGCATCCTTTTTTTCCATTTCAGTTGTGTTTTTATATTTTTTGAAATAATAAAGTATAATACACCAGAAATGTTGCATATTTTCTACCATCATCAGTATTAAAATGCAAAAAAAATTAATCAATTTTGATGTTTTTTTTACATGCACACTGATATGCCAGCTGTCACACTATAATGTGACAAAATTGTTTAGAATAAAGTTAAAGACAACTAAACACTATTGGAGCCATCATATGGTAAAAACTAAACTAATTTTTTGGCCCCAATACTAAGGGGGATTATTTCAAATGACTTTGGCATCCTAAACTTATCTTTTCTGATGCCAGTTCTGGGTCCAGAACATTTGGAATTTGGGCTTCTAGAGAAGACATACTTCTAGGATTGGTGACATAAGATAAATGAAAGGAATAGCACATTAGATCAGATCAAAGTCTACTCCACGAGGACACTGGGGAAAGGGCTGATTAGGGGTGTGAGGAGAGACACTTATAAAGAAGCAAACAGAAATACAGGGAAGGAGTTTTTGCATAGGCATTGGAGGAACTTCTATTTTGCTTGGAGAAGGACATGCTCTCTGCTTTTCTTACTTACTACTGCCTTTGCTCTGGCCACCAGAGCAATTCAATCTGCTTTGGATTTTCCCATGGCTTCCCAACTGCACTATCATTCTTACTGCTTTCTGCTCCAGTCACTTTCTGCAATCAGATATTCATGCATTTCAAATCATCTCCCTCTCTGGCATTAAAATTTCCCATCTCTTTATGATTTATGACAAGAAATAACACCACTTTCCTCCTTGCCCCTAATCTAGTCTCTGATGACTTCTCTAGATTCACCTCTCACCTGGCCATTCCATGTACTTCTCCTTTAGCCATATGAAACTTTTTTTTAAATCTGAGCATGTCATAAACATCCCCACACTCCCTCTGCCCATTTTCTTTACCTGATTTCTTTCTATCCACATACAGTTAGTTGTCTGCTTAGGTACCACTTCTTCAGGAACATGCTCCAAATCATTAAGCTTTGGTTGTCTGCCCCATAATACCATGTATTTATAATACTATTGATAGTTTTTCCATAATTTATATTTCCTGGTCTATAATCTTTGTAAGCTCCATATGGCAATGTTTAGTCTGATTCATAACTGTTGTATGCACAATGCACAACTATTTCCAGGATTGATAGAATTCTCTGGAGTTATGTTTTTAGTGCCTGGCATATAGTAAACATAGAGTAAATATTTACCATTCATGAGTTTTGTAAGTCATTGATACAGGCAAGTCTGTACCAAATGCTGGTGATATATTCAGAGAAAATCACATAATAACTATTTTTATTAATATAATGATAGCATTAGGTCAATAAAATATCAGGAATGCATAAAATTTTTTGAAAATAATGGTTGGAAATATATTTGTTGAGTACCTAGCCTATGAGTAACAATCCTGTGCAATAAATAGGTACTACTGTCTACATTTTTTATCTGAGGAATTTCAACCTCAAACACATAGCCTCACCTCAGGGAGTGCCAGAGACACAATTATTATCCAAGGATGTTCACTGATGTGAACACAAAGAATGGTGATCCAGTGGAGGAGCCTTGTTGATGGAAATGTGCCATTCTTCTAGGGTTTTACTAGCCTCCCCCAGTATAGGCAGAATGTACTTGTGATTACTGCTTCATTCAAGGAAGGAACTTCATTGAAGTTCCTTCAATCACCCATGTGAGTGTTAAGGAGAGAGAAAGGTAGAGATAGAGATAAGGAGAAAAAAAGGGAGGAGAGAATTGAACAGTAAAGCACAGAAAGCTTCTGATAGGAAACATGAGGTCATGGATCAGAAACAGATTGCCTTCTATTCACAGAGCATCCAAGCACTGGGATTCCTGAGCCCCAGTCCCCACAAGAAGATACAGTGACACAGCCTGATCTTACCCTATATGGCACAGGAGAGAAACCACAGAATTAGGGAACTAAGCTCTTATATGCTTTTGGAACATCTTCTATTTTTTGAAAGAGAGAGAGAATATGAATGTAAACAAATCCTCTTCATAGAGGAGAAAGTTGCCAGCTTCATCACTCTGAAATGTAAACAAATGAGTGTGGGGTGGAAATTCCCTAAATCTCACTAGAGCTGTATCACTATCTCTAAGTTGAGAAGCATCTGTAGGTTATATGGGCTCCAAATGAATTTAAAAAATGCATAGAAATTGAATAAATAAGTAGTGTATATACAGTTGGTGCATGTGTAGTTAAATTGTAGATAAGAACATGGTTCACCTAAAAAGTCATGTTTAGAAGGACCATATCAATTGTGAAAGTTGAAGGAGAGGCTCCAAATTTAACTATTTCAGACTCCTTTTCATCCTTTTTAAGAATATTGAGATTATCTTTTAGGCCATTAAAGTAATTCAGATACTGCCTTCTGGGTGACAGTTTAGTATAGGTCTTCCCAAGAATTTGAGCCTTATTTCTCAACTCTCTCTCTCTTAGGTCATCAGTGACCTTTACGTTAATCTTCCTCATCCATAAAAGTTCATTCATTTGATTATCTCCCTTGTTACATAAAGCTGATAACTCCCTCAAATGGGTTAAGCAACAAGGCAGACCATACTTTATGGTTTGCATACATGCAATCATATTATACACATACACATAAACCTAGGCACAGTGATAAAAACAAACTAATACTGTCCATTTTTTATTTACAGTGAAGATGTGCAACCTCCTGATTGAGCTCAAACTTTGGTGAGGTAAACCAATACCTGCAAATGGGCAAGTGCCACCCTGGAGAGTTTTCACACATATGCTGGAGATATTTCAAACTGGTATTAACATTCAAGTGAATAAATTTGCAAATGTTTTACAAATTTTCTTTTCTAGATGCTTAATTTAATTGATACTCATTAGAATTCAGAGCATTTCATTTTGATTGGAGAGAAAAAAATCACAAAGGGAATGTGGTTAACCAGATGACAATTAGAACATTTCATATTTTATGTGTAGATAGATGTCCATTTCAGTGCACATATATATGTTATTATAGTACACTATACCGCATTATATAAATAGCAGTTTTCAGTCTTTTTTGGAATAATTTTAAAATTGTGTTCTCTTTTAACTTTACACTGCTGTTCTATGAAAATATCAGTATAAATGTTGATAAGTAATTTCCAGCCCTTACAGTATATATTTACACTTAGGCACTGAAGCATTGCTGGGATGAGTTAGCATCCTCACTGCTCTGTTGACACAGAGAGATCAGTCCACTGTTCTTTTCAGCAATGCAGATCTATATTGCAGTTTTCTTCTCTGTTTGTCCCACTATGGCCTACAACTAAATTAAATGTCCACTTGTTCTGGCAAGAGACTTGTGAGGCTGTACAAAGGTTAGAAGTCCTGAATTTGATCATCAGTGGTTTAAGAGACTGGCTGAAATCGAGATCAGCCCCAACAGTTGGCGGACTGTGGAAGGAGACATGAGTAGAAAGGCAGGGATCTGATCCATTAGGCAAGGCAGGCTTGATCCTGGTCCTGAGGCACTTGAGGGATGATCAGTGAGACTGATTTTCTAGCAAGAACTGAGTATATTTATGTCCTTTCTTCTTGACAACTCACATCTTTCCTTCTCTGCAGCCTTCAGAAAAAGACCACCCTATAGGGCCTTAAGTTATTAAAGCAGAGAATTGTTCCCATGAGAGAAGGGCTTGATTTCATTCACCCAGAAGTAGTCAATATTCGTGATAGGTTATACTATGGATTTAATTCCTAGCCATTTGTGTGGGCCACCTATGTGTTAAAGTCCCTAAATTGTGTGTGATTTGCTTCATCGAAGTCTAATATTTATAAGCCCCAACCTATTCCCACAGCAGAGACAAAGATGCTTGTGTCACAAGGCTTGAATGTGCATTATAGATAATTTGTGCATGTGATTTATAGCCTCATTTGGAATATTTATGTAAGTAACCTATGGGTATACACCATACCTAAACTAGTGGTATTTGCAAACTTGAATTTTAATTCCATTATGTAATAATGTGTGAAAAATGCAGAACTATTAGATTTAGTGACTACAAAAAATTGGCATAAATAGTAGATTCCTCCAAATAAGAGTCTAAATGGAGTAGTATCTAATCTGTGAATTTTCACTAGGAAAACTATTTGAAGCCATGTATGTATATTCCACTTTAACATGTATTTAATAATAAGCAAGTGTGTGATTTTTAAGTTATCGTCACTAGTCTCATTTTAGTTTCTTAGTGGTGTTGGAAAATAATTAGGCCATATTTGAAGAAATCTGGTGTTTCATGATGCTAACATTTAAAAGAAAAAAAATACTTGTTTTTATTAGAAATATGGTTTGGTATATAAAAGGAAAAAAGAATTTCCTTATTATTACAAATTGCTTTTGAAATACTATGTGTAACACTTGGTGAGAAAGAAATTTAATTGTTATAATTCTGAAAGAAAATAAAATATTTGTGCTTTATTAGTATGTAAAGTTTTTTAGCAATTAAAAACAATCCCTGTTTTCAAATGTATGATTTCATTTTGTACTTGGTCATGTTTTGCAAAATACATAAATTGTTAACAGTATAAAATGTAATCTAGGTCTTTTATTGCTACCATCATTACTCTCTCTAGTATTAAATTTAACATTTCAAAGAACCTTGGGATGATTATGTTATGTCCTAACAATGAGTTGAGTTTTGTAGGGATGGGCAGAGGTCAAGAAATTTTTTACCTGGCTATTTCATTGCTGGGACTACACCCTAAGTATCCTGAAACACCAGTTTAAAAGAACCTATGCACCCCAACTTTCATTGCAGCACAATTTACAATAGCCAAGTGCTGGAAGCAACCTAAAAGCCCATCAGTAAATGAGTGGATCAAAAAACTATGGTACATTTATACAATGGAATACTACTCAGCAGAAAGAAAGAAGGTGCTCCTACCCTTCATGACAGCATGGATGGAACTGGAGAGCATTATGCTAAGTGAAATAAGCCAGGTGGTGAAAGACAAATACCATATGATCTCACCTATAAGTGGAACCTAATCAACAAAAGAAAAAAGCAAACAAAATATAACCAGAGACATTGAAATTAAAAACAAACTGACAGTAACCAGAGGGGAGGTGGGAGGAGATAATGGGGGGGAAGTGGAGAGTGTTGTCAAGGAACAAGTATAAAGGATACATGGACAAAGCCAAAGAGGGGTAGCATCAAGGGTGGGAGGTGGAGATGGCTGGAGTAGGGGGGAATTGTGGGGGGAAAATGAAGACAACTGTACTTGAACAACAACAAAAAAAGAAAAAAATTTAAATTAACATCATTTTTGTACTTTATAAAGACAGTAAAATTAACAGATCCAAAATTATTTTCACCTGTATTAATGCTTTAATGCCTGCATTTTTAATGAATTGTTTGATAGCAATAAAAATATAAAAATGAATTTCTATGTGGTTAAACATAGCTTTACCAGTGTTTTGATCATGAATATGTGGTTTCCAGAGACAAAAAGATGAACTTCTTAATCTGGGGAATTATATGTATATACAGTTCACATATGTGAAGCAGATTCTAAGTACTTTCATAACGCTAAGAATAATTTTTTGGATAGATTCCTTTAGCTCCTATCAGTTGTTTTAGAAGTCTGTTTCCTGTTTTGTAATTTCTACCACATTCCACTGTGCTGGCTTGATTAATTGTATGTATTTCACCAGACTGTAAGCAATTTGAAGGCAAGAATGAAATCATCCTTCTCAATGTATGTCAAATAGCAAAAACAATGACTTGTCAACTACTTAATGGAATAAATGAGTAAATGAGTAATAATGAGCCCCTGGAGTGGGGAAGAGATATTACTGCTTACCAAGGAGTTGACCAGAGTTCTTACAAGAGCAGGGTTTAATTATAGAATAACATTTTTAGGGTGCAAATCAATCATATTTTCAGTAACTTTTTTTGCCAAGCTCACACCATGCTTCTCTTTGTCTCATACAATTTCTTTTTTCCATTCAAAGAGTAGATAGTGTCATAGAACTCATTTGTATTAAGATGTTTATTGAGATAACTATATGGCAGCATTAATTTTCAGAAAACTAAGAAAATCATGTATTTAAGAAAGGTATGTGAACAACATACCTGTTAGGGTAGTTGGTGACATGGGCTCTGAAAGAATTCACAAAGAGAAGAAAGGGTTATTTTGCAGAGAGTAAGGGGTTATTTTTATTTTCCCAAGGGAGGGAAAAGGCTAGGTGTGGAGATAGGTACGCACGAGCACCATCACTGAGGGGTGGGGGCTGTGAGTTTTTATCTGGTAATGGGGTGGTTATAGAGCAGGATGTTTCAGTTAGGCTGCAACTTGTTTCGGTGTTATCTTTGGGTGCAGGGTCCAGTGGTCACTGTGGTCTGGTGTGTCCTGTTTCATGGGTTCCCAGAGCCTCTGCACCTTCAGGGAGCTTCCAGTAATTTTCTAGTCCTGAGGATAAAGGCTCATAAAATAATTAGGGTCAGTAGTGCTTGGAGGTCCAGATAGCTCTGGGAAAGAGGGTCTAAGAAAGTGGCTTTTGTGCTATTAATACCTGTATGTTAAGAGGAGCGGTATCTAGATTGACAGCACTTTCCTCAAAGAGACACTGGACAGCTTTCACATAACCTCAAAATTACTGTGTGGATATATGTAGGATTTGTATTGAGGTTAAAGGAGAGAACCTTGCTTTCTGGATAACAGACATAAATAGTTGTGTTTTGCAGTTTATTAGGGGACATTTTATTTTAAATATATTTTATGGACTATGCTATTACAGTTGTCCCATTTATTTCTCCTCTTTATTCCCCTCCACCCTGCATACCCCCTCCTACCCACATTCTCCCCCTTAGGTCATGTCCATGGGTCATATATATAAGTTCTTTGGCTTATACATTTCCTATGCTATTCTTAACCTCCCCTTGTCTATTTTCTACCTACCATTCATGCTACTTTCTCTGTACCTTCCCCCCTCCCCCTCCCACTTCTCCACTGAAAACCCTTCACATGATCTCCATTTCTGTGATTCTATTCCTGTTCTAGTTTGCTGAGTTTGTTTTTTTATGTTCAGTTGTTAATAGCTATAAGTTTGTTGTCATTTTACTGTTCATATTTTTATCTTCTTTTTCTTAAATAAGTCCCTTTAATATTTCATATAATGAGGGCTGGGTGATGATGAACTCCTTTAACCTGACCTTATCTGGGAAACACTTTATCTGCCCTTCCATTCTAAATGAAAGCTTTGCTGGATAGAGTAATCTTGGATGTAAGTCCTTGCTTTCCACGACTTGGAATATTTCTTTCCAGCCCCTTCTTGCCAGTAAGGTTTCTTTTGAGAAATCAGCTGATAATCTAATGGGCACTCCTTTGTAGGTAACTGTCTTCTTTTCGCTTGCTGCTTTTATGATTCTCTCCTTATCTTTAATCTTGGCTAATGTGATTATGGTATGCCTTGGTGTGTTCCTCCTTGGGTCCAACTTGTTTGGGACTTTCTGAGCTTCCTGAACTTCCTGAAAGTCTATTTCCTTTGCCAGATTGGGGAAGTTCTCCTTCATCATTTGTTCAAATAAGTTTTCAGTTTCTTGCTCTTCCTCTTCTCCTTCTGGCACCTCTATGATTCAGGTGTTGGAATGTTTAAAGATGTCCTGGAGGTTCCTATGCCTCTCATCATTTTTTAAAATTTTTATTTCTTCATTCTGTTCTGGTTGAATGTTTCTTTCTTCCTTCTTCTTCAAACTGTTGATTTGAGTCCTGGTTTCCTGCCTGTCACTTTTGGTTCCCTGTATATTTTTCTTCATTTCACATAATGCAACTTTCACTGCTGCCTGGGTCTTTTTTATGCTGTTGAAGTGCCCAGTGTGTTCCTGGAGCGTCTTGATAACCAGTGTTTTGAACTGTGCATCTGATAGGTTGGCTATCTCTTTGTCACTTAGTTGTATTTTTTCTGGAGCTTTGAACTGTTCTTTCACTGGGGCCATTTTTTTTTTTTTTTGGTCTCAGTGCACCTGTTACATAATAAAGAGCCTTAGGTGTTCACCAGGGTAGGGCAACCCTTGTGATTGCATTGTGATGCTGTATGTGGGGGAGGGGTCTGAGAGGGAACAATGCAGCTTGCTCTGCTCTCTGCCAGTTTTCAGTCACTTCCCCCACTACCCACAAGCAAATTGGGCCCTTAAAGTGCTGATTCCCGGGTACGTGGGTTCATGTAAATTCTAGGACACAGTGGGTCTCTCCAAAAAACTCTCCTGTGAGGCTGGGAGTTTCTCCCACCTCCTTAACCCTGCAGGGGTTTTCAGTCAGAGGCTTTGAGGCTTTATTTCCCTGTGCTGGAACCCTGAGTTGTGAGGTCTGTCTTGCTTCCCAGTTGTTCCTCCTGGTTTATCTGCACACAAATGTGGGACTGCCTGTGGGACCACAAGCCACCACCTCACCCGGCCCTCCACCCACTGCCTGGCCACAAGTCCTCTCCACCCAGCTGCGCATCTCTGCCCCTCCTACTGGTCTGGATGAATATTTCTTCTTTAACTCCTTGGTTGTCAGACTTCCATACAGTTCAATTTTCTGTCAGTTCTGGTTGTTTTTAAATTTGTTGTTGTGCTTCTCTTGGTTATTGAGGAGGCACAGTGTGTCTACCTATGCCTCCATCTTAGCTAGAAGTCCATCTTAGGGAACATTTTAAAACATGCAAAAAATTAGATAATCAACTGTGTGTTCCTGTATAAGAAGGCTATGTTTTTGACATAATTCTATTTCTGAAAAGCACTTAAAATGGTGACTTGCATAACACTGACTCTCAATAATTAATTATGAAATGAATGAATAACACATATTACTGATGAAGGCTGAAAATCCTCATTCTTTTTTTTTGTGGGGGAAACAAGTTAAAATGATCATTGCAGTCATTTGATGTGTGGCTGAATATTTTTTCCTTGTTAATGTTAATAGTGACTTTTTATTGAACACCAATACTATAAGTTGGAGTTTTTATATGCATCTTTCAATATTCAGAATAAGGGTTTGGAATTGTACTTCCCATGTGTATGAGGAAACTGAGGCTCTAAGAGACTAAATACCTTGTCCAAAAGTGGTAGAATCTGGGTTTAAATTCAAGCCATCCCGATTCAAACCATGAATGTGTATACATCACACTACTAACATGGTTGGAATAATTCCTTAGTGAAAATTTGTCACAACTCTTTGTTGCATAGATTTGAAATTTAAAATCATTATGTTTAATAAAGGCACTACTCTTCAAGTTTTGCTTAGTAAGATAATCCAAGACATAGGCTTCTACCATAGTACAGTGTGCATGTTTAACATGCAGTTCATATCTGCTTTTGCAATGCCCTCAAAATCCAAAACACAAATTTTAGGCTATGTCAATCCACTTTCAGAGATCAAAACATATCAGTTTCTGGGGAAAAATGAATTTGCATTTGTAAGTAACCTAAATGTGACCTTTTTCTTTGGTTAACCTTGTCACTGCATTACGAGTATGATATTTATTTTCGTTGCAATAACCCTTGAATTCCTTATATTTCTTTCTTTCTGATTGCAGTTCAGTCAGATTTACTTCACAGGGTTGTACAGTGAAATTCATTGCAGTCTGCAGAGGTAGCAGAATCCTAAATTTGTAAAGCTATGCAAACCAAAAGCTTTTTATGGATAATTTAAGTTTTACATTCTGCACACTATACCAAAAAGATGTGTTGTGAAATATAATTTCTTCAGATCAAAAGACCCCTGATTCTAAGAGGTGGTTATTTTGAGATCCTGCTATCAATTTCCTCTTCACACACAGCAACTGGTGGCAACTAAAAATAATCAGCTCTGCCAACCAGCTAAGAATCTGGTCACATTTGGCTCATGGACAATGTGCACAAATAAGATTTAGGATCCTTCCTTAGTTGCTTCCCTCCAGCCCACTCATCATCTAGTTTGCTGCCATTTGAAAGCTATTGAAAAGCCATTAACAGGCAGGACTGGGAGAGCCGCACTGCAGCACACCTCGGTGCCGGCAGAATGTGCTTGCATGTGAGCACCAATTAGAACTGACTATTCCCGGGATTGTGGCACTAGGAGCCCTGTCAATCACCGGCACTACAATAGCACGTGCAGCAGTGGTGGCTCCAGACCCACGGGGAGGCTTCATCTTAACTCCAGCTGCTGAATGAGAATGAGTTTCAACCTTTGTGCATGGCCATGAAACAGAGCCTCAGTTCAATAATGCATCCCGAGGTAAACTGTTACCTGAGTAAAGGCTCTAAATAATGCATTTCCTGGGATCGACAGTTGTAACAGAGGAGAATGCTGGAACCTGTAGCAAGATTTGTCTCTGAGATGGAAAGATGTCTCACTATCATTTTATCAAGTGCTGTAAGTAAGCTTGATACGTTGCTCATTTGGTTGATTCTTGAAATATTACTTTATGCAGATGCCAAAATTAAGGCAGGTCTTCTGGTATGCTGCATGCAGGCGAATGGTATAGAGCAGTGACTTTGGAAGATGTTTTATATGCTAAGTGTGTTTCCTCTTAATTTCAGGTTCTGAGATAAAATGCCAGTGTAAGCAAAATGCCAATAGTATAGAAATCTTTAAAACTTTAGCTTTTAAAGAAAAAGATGTATACATTGCTTTTTTTTAAAGGCAATCCATAAAAAGGAATTTTATAAGAATATTTCTGGGTATCAGCATATATTAATAAAGTATTTGCATAAAAACTTAGTTTATTTATGCATGGCTGAGGCCATTCAATGATTATTTTACTCTCAAGTTTTACTGCTCATGCCTACATCCAATGCTCAAGTTGTAAGCTTGATCTTTAGGATTATCCTTGACTATAAACTTTCGTCCTTGCATCATTCACCTTGCAGTGCTCAGGGGCTCAGATGACATCTGTACTGTACCAAATGTTCTCCACTGATGCTAGTATGGTGAAAAATAGTTTGTTACTGGCTTTTTCAATGGGTCCATCAAGGGTTTCTTCAATGCCTGAATTTTAACAGGATTTTGTGAGCTAGATAAAAGCAGCATCTGAGCCTTCTGTGGATAATAATAATGAAGAGGGAGACATATTTCCAGCAAAAATGGCTTGCTAGATATACATTTTTCTCCAGTAGCACTTCTGAAAACTTCTGTACATTTATGTCATTCTCTTAAAGTTACACATGACATTTATGGGAAATGGTTTCCTTTTAGGGTGAGGGTTTTGTTGGCAAAGGACATTACAATGTTACATTTAAGTAACAATGGTAAGGAAACACATGTTTTGAAAGATCTTTTACTAAAGAAGACTGAAAAAATAGTGATAATTGAGGAGAAAAATATTTATCTTCCTCTTTTGTGGGGGATGTGCATAGGAACTAAAACTCTAATTAATGAAAATAAAATGATATACTCTTCAGCATACCCCAAAGAGGCATGATTTTGGCTTGCAGAACAATTTTAACTCAAAAAGAATTCACTGATTAGCTTGTAAGTGTGAAAAATAGGTCTTTAGTTAATAAAAATTGGTCACATGCAGCATATTTAGGAATTATGAGAATAATCTTGTGTTTTAACCCCTGAAATCCTGTAGTTATTATCTTGGTAAAATATGCATAAGACAGCATTCTTGCCTGGTTTTGTATTGCCCCTCATGTTTTACTGCACAAGCAGAATGTTATTATTTCTCCCTTCTGTGCCTCTGCAGAGGAAATTCCTGAAAGCCTCTGCACCATTTCTACAGGAAACCTGGGTACTCATCAGGCAGAATGAACACATCTGGTAGAAGGCAGCCATGGAACATGGGCAAGAGCACAAGGACAAAGTGACTTGAACTTGGGAGTGTCAGGGCACATTTGGTTATCAAATGTAACACAAGGCTGCCCTTTTCTTACTTAAATTATTTTTGCTTCAGCTGAATTATTTCAGTTTAGAATTTCAGAAAATTAAAGGAAGTGATGATATGTGGTTAACGGAAACATTTGAGATAATGCTTGCAATCCAGATGAAATCTAAAATTAATGAGTAGTGAAATATTTCAAATACCTGTTAAAATGTTCCTCATGAATCTATCAAAGTAGTTAACAACTACTTGCTGAAAAATCTGTGTTCTAATTTCTGTGCTTGGCAATATGTATAAAATATAAAAGAAGCATTAATATTGTTGAATGCAAAGTTCTCTGGCGGAATGGTACAATGCGCTAAAGGAGTTCAGAAATTAATTGCATTGTGAGTCACTAGTCAAAGGACATTTCATAGTATTGAGCTGGATATTGAAGGATGAATAGAATATAGAAGGAAAAGTGAGGGTGTTTAAAGAATCAGGTGGATTTATTGTTAAGGATCATAATCCACAGTTTAATATAGGATCATAATCCACAGTTTAATATAGGATCATAATCCACAGTTTAATATAGGATCATAATCCACAGTTCCCGATGCATAAGATATTCCCTTGGCCCTTATATTGTATTGTTCTATTGGCAAGGTTAATGGCCTACATTCTTTGCATCCAGTCCTTACTCACATGTGCTTACTTTCTTCCACGTGCCTGTCTTTTCATTATGACCCTGGTTTATCACTGCACCACTTCCACTTACAAGCCTGGCAGCAATGCAGGAAGTAGTCAGATTCCAGAACAGGAGCACAAGCTGGAAATGTGCAAAGACAGAATTCTAGTAAGGGAGCCTTGTGGCAGAATGTTGGGAGGCCAATAGAGAATGTTTACAAGAAACTTTTATTCATCTGAAGTACTCAGTATTTACTTTTAAAGTATGTATATACGGAAAGATCTAAAGTCAAATTCCAACATTAGTTAACTCTAGCTTATGGAATATCAGTTATTATAATGATATATAACACAATTATATTTATTATAATTAATTATACATGGAAAATAGTATTCATATATCAAGTGATTATGATTAAATACTTAATGTAATTATGTATGTAATTAATTATAATTATGAAATTATAAGCTACTTTTATAAATTGTCCTGCATTTTCAAAATTGTCTACAATGGGCATGTTTTACTTTTATAATCAGAAAAACAAAGCTTTAAGAAAGTGTAGGAGAATATTCAGAAACAGAAATGGCTTAGATTTGTTTTACCATCCATATTCCTTTCTGACTCTTTGGAAACTGGTCTATTTCTGAATGTTTCATATATCTTGTACAAACATGTTAAAAACTAGATTATAAAAATTTATTGTGGAAGCAAAGTGTAGCAGGACAGTTTAGGAACACTGCTACAAAAAAGTGTTGATGTATCTTGTATCTTTGGCCAAGAAGTATCTGCAGATAAATCTGTAATGATATTGTATCCTTGGATTGTGCCTTGAGAGAGTGACATGAGGATTTGGCCAGAAGCCTCAGTTGAGGTGCAAGCAGGAAAAGAGAAATGGAATTTGAGGGAGTAATGGGCTCATAGAGTTTTAGTGTCATGTGGAAACTTGGACTTCTGTTTCTGGTGTATTCGAGCAAACTGGAGTAGAAACTTGAGGGCTGCCCTATTAAATCCCCTTTTGTGTGTTGGCAACCAGAGTTGCCACAACTATACTTGGTCTATGTCTCTCCTTGTTTGTTTTTCTCTGATTGTCTGGAATTGGGATAGCACGGCTTGCAGTAGGAAGAAGGTTAAAGTTATTTAAAGTGAATATGTTCTAGAACTGCTAATTCTTTCACAGCCAACTAAGGATAAGTTTTACCAGAAAGGCCACTATTTTGCATATAAACAAATTTTGCAATACCAAGGTGACCCTATTTTTTTGTTATCATTCATGCTCATAAATGCTCCTCACACTAAAATGTCTTCATTGATTTTTCACAGGTTGTACATGCTGTTGACTTGTTTAAAGCCTCCACTACAGCAAGTCTGCAAGCTCAGTGAAACACTAACATATTGGTCCCATGATTGCTTCACTCTCCTTTTACCCATTCTCTGCCCAAACCAGATGCATGGTCCACCATTGAAGCCATTCCACTCCCTTGTTCACATCTCACTCTGTTGCACTCAAAGGACAAATGTCTAACTCAGGTTGAACCTAACTTTACAACTTGTCTGTCCTTATACCAAAGCAGTGGAATGATCATTGAAGAAGGGTTTCAGAGCAAAAGAAAACTAATTTCACTTTTTTAAGAAATCTTCTTCCAAAGATTTTATTTATTTATTTTTAGAAAGAAGGGAAGGGAAGTAGAAACAGTGGGAGAGAAACATCAACGTGTGGTTGCCTCTTGTGTGCACCTCCCCCTGCTCTGAGTACCTGGCCTGCAAACCAGCTATATGCCCTGAGTGGGAATTGAACCAGCAACTCTTTGGTTTGCAGGCTGGCACTCAATCCACTGACCCACAACAGCCAGGGCTAATTTCACTTCAATTTTAGGTAGGCAACACTCTCCTTCACTGTTATCATATTTGAGTAGAAAATTGATCTTTCATGTCTAGAGACCCCTCAAACCTCCCACTCTGGGAAAATAGAAATCATTAGATAATAACTCCTGTATCTCCCCATCATTAAATCTACAAAGTTGCCAACATATGAACTCTCCTGCCCACTTTCATTCTGTAATCGTGAATCGTTCCTTGTATCCAAAACCAATGTGTTCTGGACCCTATCCCCTGTTACCTCACACCTTCAGTTTTCCCTTTTTAACATGCACCAGCAATCTGTCCTCTACTGCATCATTTCCATCAGCATAAATACAGGGCCTACTATACATATCATCACATAATCAGTGTTTCTTGGCCTCCCAGTCCTCTCTGGCCATCACCCCATTTCCTTGTTTTCATCATCTCACCTTGGAAAAATTGCCTAGATGTACAAATGATCTCTGACCCTCATTTCTTTTTTGCTCTTCAAAATGCTGCCCCATTCACCATTCCACTGAATCCACATAAGTATAAAACACCTTTGTGTAGCAAAATCCAATGGACACGAAACCTTCCTCATGTTAATTCCCCACTTGGCTAGTACTTTCTCTTTTACAGTTCTTGAGATTTTCCTCCTATTTCGCTGGCAACTTTTTCTATGCTTCATTGTCAGCTGTCTTTCTTAGAGCATGACCCTGATACTTTGCAAAATTCCTGGTTGACTTCATTCATTTCTATGGCTTTAAACATCATCTGTATGTCCCCTAATATGTGCCTCTCACTCAGGTGTCCCCCTCTCTACTATAACAACATGAGCATCTTTTTTGGCCAATAAAGATATATCAAATTATTCTTGTTGTGATAGCTAAGTAATATTCCATAGCTTTATTAACCTATTTATTTATAAGTTCTTTCCTTTTTGATAGGCATTAAAATATTATATGTGGCTTACTTTAACAGAGTATTGATTCACAAAAGCAGCATTGCTGAATCAAATGGTTTGTGTAGTTTTAAGCATTGTGGCAACTGCCAGATATTTTTTCCACTAAGCTATAGCACTTCAGATTCCCACCATCAGCATAAAATGCTTATTCCTGTGTCTTTGCCAACCTGGGATGCAGTCTCTCTGCAAATCTTGTCAACTCTATGGTTGAAATGTAGTTTCCCTCAAGGGTCTAATTTTATTTTACTAATAATTAAGGGGTTTTCCCATTTTCATTACTCCTATTTTTATCTGTCCTCATTTTTTTGCTTAAAATTTTTAAAAATATATTTTATCGATTATGCTATTACAGTTGTCCCATTTTTTTCTCCCCTTTATTCCCCTCCACCCTGGATCCCCGCTTCCACCATCATTCCTCCACCTTAGTTCATGTCCATGGGTCATACATATATATTCTTTGGCTTCTCCATTTCCCATGTTATTCTTTACCTCTCATGTCTATTTTGTACCTACTATTGATGCTTCTTACTCCCTGTACCTTTCCCCCTATTCCCCCCCCTTCCTGCTGATAACCCTCAATGTGATCTCCATTTCTGTGATTCTGTTCCTGTTCTACTTGTTTGCTTAGTTCTTGTTTTTTTTTTAGTTTTTGTTTTTTTTAGTTTGAGTTTTTGTTTTGTTTTGTTGATACTTGTGAGTTTGTTGTTATTTTACTGTTCATAGTTTTGATCATCTTTTTTTCCTTAGATATTTTTCTTTAACATTTCATATAATAAGGGCTGGGTGATGATGAACTCCTTGAACTTGGCCTTATTAGGAAAACATTTTATCTGCCCTTCCATTCTAAAAGATAGCTTTGCTAGATAGAGTAATCTTGGATATAGGTCTTTGCCTTTTATGACTTTGAATACTTCTTTCCAACCCCTTCTTCCCTGCAAGTTTTCTTCTGAGAAATCAGCTCATGGTCTAATAGGAACTCCTTTCTAGGTACTATATTTTCTGGACTATAAGATGTACTTTTTTATCACATTTTTTGCTTCAAAAATTTTCCCCCTATTTTTCTCCCCTAAAACCTACATGTGTCTATTTTTTGGACCATAAGACACACCTACGTTTTAGAGGAGGAAAATAGGAAAAAAATTTTGAAGCAAAAAATGTGGTAAAAACTGTGCATCTTATAGTCTGAAAAATACGGTAACTGTCTCCTTTTTTTCTTGCTGCTTTTAACATTCTCTCCTTGTCTTTAATATTCAGTAATATAATTATGATTTGCCTTGGTGTATGCTTCCTTGGGTCCAACTTTTTGGGGACTCTGAGTTTCCTGGACTTCTTGGAAGTCTATTTCCTTTGCCAGATTAGGGAAGCTCTCCTTCATTATTTTTTCAAATAAGTTTTCAATTTCTTGCTTTTCCTCTTACCCTTCTGGTGCCCCTATGATTCAGATGTTAGAACATTTAAAATTGTCCCAGAGGTTCCTAAGCCTCTCCTCATTTTTTTAAATTCTTGTTTATTCATTCTGTTTTGGCTGAATGTTTATTTCTTCCTTTTGTTCAAACCATTGATTTGAGTCCTGGTTTCCTTCCCTTCACTATTGGTTCCTCGAATGTTTAGTTTTATTTCACTTTTCATAGACTTCACTCTTTCCTCTATTTTGTGACTATACTCCACCATTTCTGTGAGCATCCTGATTACCAGTGTTTCGAACTCTGCATCTGATAGGTTGGCTATCTCTTCATCACTTAATTGTATTTTTTCTGGAGCTTTGATCTGTTCTTTCATTTGGGCCAATTTTCTGTGTCTGTTATTCACCTGTTGTGTAGTAAGGGGTGGAGCCTTATGTATTGCCAGGGCAGGGCAACCCACATTGCTGTTGTGGTGCTATACATGGGGGAGGGCTCTAAGAGGGAACAATGATGCTTGCTCAGCTCTTGGTGGGTTTTCAGTTACTTCCTCCTCTACCAACAAGTAAAGTGGACCCTTCTGATTCTGATTCCCAGGTGGATGGTCTTGTGTACATTCTAGGACCCTGTGAGTCTCTCCAACAAACTCCTGTGAAGCTATGAGTTTCAGTCAGAGGTTTTGAGGGTTTATTTCCCCTGGGTTGTGAGGTCTGTCTCGCTCCCCAGTTGTTCCTTCTGGTTTATCCATACACAAATGTGGGACTGTCCACTCTGCCAGCCACTGCCTTGCCTGGTCCACCAGCCACTGCCTTGCTTGCCACAGGTCCTCTCCACCATGACTGCCCATCTCTGCACCTCCTACTGGCCTGGATGAATATTTCTTCTTTAACTCCTTGGTTGTTGGACTTCCATACAGTTTGATTTTCTGGCAGTTCTGGTTAATTTTGTTTTTAAATTTGTTGTTGTCCTTCTTTTGGTTGTTGCAGGAAACTAAGTGTATCTACCTATACTTCCATCTTGGCCTGAAGTCCTCTGATAATATTTTTATTGTTGAGACTATTGCAGATGTCCACCATTCCCCCACCCCTATTGCCCGTCTCCACCCAGCCCATACATGCCCTCCCCTGGCCTTTACCACACTATTCTCTTCATCCTTGGGCTATGCATATATGTTCTTTGGCTAATCTCTTTACCCAGTCCCCCTGAGTCCCTGCCCTCTGAGATATGTCAGTCTGTTCAATGCATCCATGTCTCTGGTTCTATTTTGTTAGTTTATTTTGTTCATTAGATTATATGTATAAGTGAGATCTGTCCTCAGTTTTATAATGAATTGTTTATCCTTTAAAGAATCAATTTTATGTACTTTTTATCATAATACTCCTCTGGATATGTGCTGAATGTAGCTTTCATGTTTTGTCTTTTGTATTTATTTTGAGTACTTTGCCACCTAATTTTCTAATTGTATAGAAATTATATCTCTTTTTTCCTTTATGGATTTTAGTTTTATTGTTGTTCTGCATTTTCTATTGTTCCTAATAGTAAATGATTAGTCCGTATTGTGAACTGTTATTTTTGCATTTTACATTCTAATTCTTGAAAAACTAAGATGTATGTACATTGTGAGATGAGGGCACTTCTTCCTTTTTATTTGTATGAGCACCAATCATATACACCAAATTGAAATTTCATTTTTGTCACATTTTAAATTCTAACATTTACTTGCATTTATTTCTGGTTTCTGTTAAGTTACACTGATCTGTTTATCTAGTTCATGGCTGTACTGTTTTGGTGACTGGCTTTATAGTAACTTTAATATATGATAAGGCAAGTTCCCTCTGATTATTATTTTCTTAGATATTCTCAAATACTTATGCTTCCATTGACTAAAATTAACTAGTATTACATGAAAAAAATCTAATCAGATCTTAAAAAATATACCCAGAGACTTAAATTTGATAATTTATTAGAATAAAATTAGTATATCAATAGTACCTATAATTCTACTAAATAAATTAGTTTTAGTATGTAGCGTAACTGCTTCAAACTGATACTTAAATTTATAACAGTATTGATAATTATATGAATTTTTTCATAAGAGTTATAATATTTATTATTTTATTAAAACTTACATAGAATATTATTAGAATAAAAGAGAAAGTAAGTAAAGCTCACATACTAGTGATAAATCTAGGACTCATAAACCTAACACAATTAGGAAAAAGATACAAATCATTAAATGTGCTAATGAGTAGAATAGACTGCTCCCCCTTTTTAAAAGATTTTATTTATTTATTTTTAGAGGGAGGGGAATAGAGGGAGAAAGAGAGGGAGAAAAACATTGATGCCCAGGAGCTAAACACTGACTGGTTACTTTTTGCATTCCCTGGCCCATAGCCCAGGCATGTTCCCTGACTGGGAATCAAACCAGCAAACTGTTCGTTCACAGGCTTGTGCTCAATCCACTGAGCCACACCAGAGAGGCTTGCTTTCTGTCTTCTTATTGCAGTTTTGTCTATTCTTCCTGTGATAACAGTTGTGAAGCAAAGGAACAGAATTGAAGAGTATTCATAAAATGATGAAATTATTGTAGTACATGTCTATTGTTCCGCATTTGACTGCATTGTTCTTATAGTTCACTTTTATACAGACTCAGGAATGTCATGGCATTTTTTTCTTGATTTTTGATCCAATGATACATCTTTGTGTATTGCTACAGGGCTGACATTGCATTATTAAAGGCTTGTCATTATGTCTGAAGGGTTACATATCCATGTTCTTACTTGATACTAGTGTGATAAAAAAAACGCAAAACTTACATTCATTCACCAAAAGCCTACAAAAACCTCTTTCTGTAGCTTTTTGGTGAGTGAAAGGGGGCTCTTTGTGCTTTCAATAGTTGGCTTACACTTAGTGTCACTTTAGGAACATAAACATGCTATGATATCTTAACTGAGGTGGGTGGATTAGTTGATTTCATTTTTCTTCTGCCTCATTTATTCATTAATTTATATGTGTATTGATTAATTCAAGAAATACTATTGAGCTACTATTATTTCCCAAGCACTGGTTCAAGGGCTAAGGATAAGGATAGTCAAGCAAACTAATATGTCTCTCATCTTCAAATCCCAATGCCAGTGGAGACACAGACAGTAAACAAGTAAACAAGCAGATGTAGGTTAAAATACTTGACAGTAACAACTAATGTGAAGAAAATAAAAGTTTAAAAATCTAGTGAATGACCAGAGAGCAAAACAGGGTTAGGGGCAATTTTAATAGGATGTTTTAAAATATATTTTATTGATTAGGCTATTACAGTTGTTCCAGTTTTTCCCCCTTTGACCCTCTCCCTCTGGTATCCCCATTCCCTTCAATAATCCTCTCCCTTAGTGCATGTCCATGGGTCATGAATATATGTTTTTTCAGATTTTCCTTTTCCTATACTGTTCTTAATATTCCCCTATTTTGTACCTATCAATTTGTGCTTCTTAATCCCTGCACCTTTTCCCTCATTTTTCCTCTTCCTCCTCCCTGCTGATAACCATCCAAATGATCTCCATATCTATAATTCTGTTCTTGTTCTGCTTGGTTTCTTAGTTTTGTTTTGTTTTGTTTTGTTTTTTTTAGATTCAGTTGTTGATAGTTGTGCATTTGTTGCAATTTTAATGTTCATAGTTTTGATCTTTATCTTATATAGTTCCCTTTAACATTTCATATGACAATGGCTTGGTGATGATGAACTCCTTTAGCTTTACCTTGTCTGGGAAGCACTTTATCTGCCCTTCAATTCTAAGTGATAGTTTTACTGGAAAGAGTAATCTAGGTTGTAGGTACTTGCTTTTCACCACTTTGAATACTTCTTGCCAGTCCCTTATAGCTTGCAAAGTTTCTTTTGAGAAGTCAGCTGACAGTCTTATGGGAACTCCTTTGTAAATAACTCTCTGCTTTTCTCTTGCTGCTTTTAAGATTCTCTCTTTATCTTCCACTTTTAGCATTTTAATTAGGATATGTCTTAGTGTGATCCTCTTTGGGTCCAACTTGTTTGGGACTCTCTGTGCTTCCTGATCTTATATGTCTGTTTCCTTCATAAAATGGGGAAGTTTTCTTTCATTATTTCTTCAAATAAATTTTCAATTTCTTGCTCTTCCTCTTCTCCTTCTGGCACCCCTATGATTTGGATGTTGTTATATTTGGTGATATCCCAGAGTCTCCTTATCCTACTCTTGTTTTTTTTTTTTTTAATTCTTTATTTTTCTTGCTGTTCTGATTGAATGCTTTTTTCTTCCGTATGTTCTAAGTCATTGATTTGAATCTTGGCTTCATCCCTTCCACTGTTTTTTCCCTGTGGATTTTTCTTTATGTCACTTAATGAAACCTTCATTTCTGCCTGGGTCTTTTTTATTCTGTTGCAGTACCCACTGATTTCTTTGAGAATCCTGATAACCATTCTTTTGAACTCTGTATCTGATAGGTTGCTTAGTTCCATTTTATTTAGTTCTTCTCCTGGAGTTTTGTTCTATTCTTTCATTTTGGCCATATTCCTTTGTCCCCTCAATTTGGCAACTTCCCTGTGTGTTTCTGTATATTAAGTAGAGCTGCTTTGACTCCCTGTTTTAGTAGCATTGCTTTTTGTAGAAAAGGCACCTATAAACTGTGTGGGGTGGAGCCCTAAATAGATGCCAGGGCAGGGGTGAATGACCCATTTCACTGCTCTGTGGCTCTGTGTGGGGGAGGGCTCAGAGAGGGGACAATGCCATTGCATGGCCTCTGGAGATTATCTGAGAGAAAGCTGTCTCCCAAGTACTAGCCCCCTTGCCAGTCACTTCACATTCTCCCCTTCTCCCCATTATGCCACTTGTGCCCTTCCAGCTATTGTCCTGGTGCTGAGTCCCAGAGAGCGTGGGTCTGCATGAGTCCTCAGTTCATTGTTGGCCCTTTAAGATAAGCCTCTTGAGAATTCTGCAGTTGCTTCCACCATCCCAACCCTCATTAGTTTTTGCAGCCAGAAGGTATTTTCCTAGCACTGGAAACCAGGGCTGGGTGGTCTGGTCTGGGGTTGTGTTGCTCACTCCTGAGGTATCTTGATTTTTATTTACCGCACATGAATGTGGGACTGCCCATTTCTCTACCTCTCTGTGCCTCTCCACGCCTCCATGTCTCTGCTTCTCCTAGCCATCTGAATCAATGTGGCTTCTTCAAATCTTTGTCAGATTTCCACACAGTTTGATTTTCTGATGAATTTGGGTGAAATTTGTTTTGTAGTCTAATTGTAATTTTTTATGTAGTTGTATGTGGAGGCAAAGTGTGTTTACCTATGCCTCCATCTTAGCCAGAAGTCTTTGATAGTACATAAATAGGTTTTAAAGGGATGACCTCACTTGAGAAGTGACCTCTGAGTGATTGAAGTGAGGGAGCCAAGATGTGAAGATATATAGGAAGAGCATGCCAAGCAGAGGGAAAAATAATGCCAAAGGCCCTGAGGGAGGGATGAGCATGTTTTATATTGTTCATTTAAAAAATCTAGGCATTTAAAGGCTCTCAGAAGTTAATCTTAAAAGCATTTTGTGCCCTGGAAGGTGTAGCTCAGTGGATTGAGTGCGGGCCTGCATACCAAAGAGTTGCTGGTTCGATTCCCAGTCAGGGCACATGCCTGGGTTGTGGGCCAGGTCCCCAGTTGGGGACACATGAGGGGCAACCACACATTGATATTTCTCTCCCTCTCTTTCTCCTCTTCCCTTCTCTCTCAATAAATAAACAAAATCTTTAAAAAATAAAAACATTTTATGAATATTTCCAAATTCATAGTAAATGCTACTTTTTATTTCAATGTTCTTTACTCAAACTTGTATTCTATAGCCCCACTTACTTTTACTTCCAAATGTCTTTCAAAAGTTATATATGTCCTTCAAATGCCAGTTACTATCCAGTGATTACATTTTAGCTCCCACTCTATCACTGTATTAAAATGTCAAACTCTCTCTTTTCTCTCATTTATCTCAGAATACAAGAGTAGGCAAAAGTAGGTTTATAGTTGAGTGCACGAGACACAGTTCTTTTACTATTTGTTAATTACTGTATTATTTTCCATAGGAACAACTATAAACCCACTTTTTCCCAGCCCCATATTTGCATAGTTTAGCACAGTGACTCACTCTAAGTTGCTAAGTCACCCCACACTCCATCTTCATTTAGCTTTCCTGAAAATGTGTCCTTGTAACTCTTTGACTTATTCTGTCCTTCTATGTTCCTGGCTTAACCTTTTTTACACCCATTATTTTTAAATGTTTGAAGCATTCCTTCATGCCAGACATTATGCTATGCACCTAGTTTATATGTAAAAATATACGGTATTTATTTTCTGCAAGAAATTCCCAATTTAGAGGGGAGACTGGAAAGTGAAAAAACACTGTAGATGCACTTCTATAAGTCACTGATAAGAGTAAAGGCAGAAGTAGGGGACCCATTCCTATAGTGGGGAAGGTGTGCAAGGAGCTGGGCCAATTTTCTCAGAGTGAGTGAGACGGCATTGAAAAGTGAGACGTATTTACCCATGATCAATGGGTGAGGAACCTGGAAGAAGAGAAGATGTGCATAAAACACTGTGTTGTGAGTGTGTGGTACATTAAAAAAAACAAACAAATGGAGCTCTGTATGGTAGAGAAAGCAGAACAACATATAATATTTGGACAAGTATAATGATTTTTAATGCTATTTATCATGTGAGGGGACTGAGTGATTTTAAAGGGTGAGGGAAATGGTCAGATTTGTGTTTTAGAGCTGTCATTCTTGTAGCAATGTAGAGGATGGATATAAGGAGAGATTGAAATGGGAGTAGTCAAGGCAGAGTCCAGGTAATAGCTTAAATCAGGATGGTGGTAATAGGGATAATGGGGCATGGTCTGATTTGAAAGATATTTATAAGATAGAATTAACAGAACTTATTGTCTAATTAGTGAAAAAAATGTGCTTTGCTTTGCCTTTTCCTTCATATATGTCCTACTTAAGTTAATTTTTTCATCTTCAACATCATTGCAGGTAGATTTCAAGAAAATACATCTGGCTGTGTTTTTGTCAGGATCTGTAGGCATATACCGTTCAATCCAAGCAGACCACTATATCCTATCAGCACTTCAAATGTGGAATGTCCAAACAGAATGTATGCTTTTTCTTCCTAAACATGAATGTCAAGATTGTTAAGGAGCTGTATACTATCTTACTATGTTTAGACTTTTCCTGAGAGCAATTGAAATCCATTAAACTCTTTTAACTGTAAGAATGGACAGCACAGGCTTGCATTAGTGAGGTCAAGTATGGGAAAAAGGTGGAGGGGAGCACTGAAGAATGTGAGAAGCTAGTTAGGTGGCTCATGTGACAATCCACACCTGGGTGGAGGGGGGTTCTTACTGGTGAGTTACCTGAGAGTAGATAAAAATGGACCAATATGAAGGAGACTTGAGTACCAGGAACCTTAGGCTTTAGGATGAATTTTGGAGATGTGGAGAATGAAAGAAAGGTTTTATTCAAGACTGGCACTTAGATTTTTCCTTGAGAAAATATGTGTATGGCATTACCTAATGGTGATCTTCAGATGTGACCAAGAGAAGAAAGGGCAGTCTTGGATATACTGAGTTTCATGATCTCCAAGTAGAGCTGTGCAGTGTGTAGTTGCAAATACAGGTCTGAAGCTTAGGTGAGAGGTGTTTATTTAAAATAGATATGGGGTCAATATCACATTATTTTTATTTAAACCATGGTACAGGAAGAAATAGCCAGCAAAAAAAAATAGATTACTTAGATCAGGAACTTCTGAAAAACAGATAGAGGATGAGGAGTTCACAAAGGAATTAAGGTCTTTAGTCAAAAATATAAGCATCACAGTGTCAAGAGTCAGGGTCTGTTAAACAACCTGGCATGATGTGATAAGGTCAGAGTAAATGTTTGAGGGGGGTCCACTGAGACAATAGACAAGGAGTCCTTTGTTGATGTGGATGCCAAAGAATGTCAGTGGAGAGGTGGGAGTGGCTTTCGAACTGCAGTAACTTGAGTCCATCATTGGAGGTGAGTTGCAAGTATGGAGCACTTACAAGCTTTGACTTCTAAAACGAAAAGGTAATAAAGATCAATTGGTGGACAGAGATGTGGTCTTGAGAAAAGTTCTTTTTAAGGTAGTAAATACTCACATAGTTTTAATTTGCAGTATCTACTTTCTCATCTTTGAAAACTCAATCCCATGTATTCCATTACACCCACCATCATTAAAGGCTATGTGTTGGGACATTTTTTTTAATCTTTGACGTTTCCATTTTTTTTTAGACATTAAAATGACAGCAGGGATACTAATGATGAAAATGCACTTTTAGAAATCTTTGACAGAAAAGAAACATTGGAATTTAACAATTTTCATAAATAAATTTATGCTAGAATAATACCTATAAATTCATGTTTTAAGAATAATTGTTAAGTGGCACTCTTTTATACCATGCTTTGAAAACTATTCCAAAATACAGTTGAATTATGTTTTTCTTTCTAAGGAGAACACATCATACAGCTGCAAAGCCTATTTAAATGATTCTTCAACTACTGGGCTTTAAATGTATTTATAGTTTCAGAGAATTATTTACAGGTCATTGTGGGCAGTTCAGTAAAGATGGCATCCCCACATATAGTTGTGGTCAAAAAACTTTATTGGAAGTTTATCTACACTTTAAAACAAGATGATATAGCATGAGATGGAAATTGTGACTTTGCATGAATTATTAGAACATTCTAAGTACTGTACCTCATTTTGTTTAGCTCAGCTTATAAAACTCCTTGGCTCATAGGAACTGGTTGATGGGAGGATAAATAAAAGGCAAAGATTCAGGGGCTTCTGAATATGGAAAGATAAAAGAGGCTTGAATTACTTGTCTAAAAGTGGGGAGTGACAGGAGAGACAGATTCAAGTTAATGAATGGTTTTGTGGTAATCAATTTACTGTTCTTCATTTTGGCTGTTAGTAGAAAAGGAGGAAGTTACTAATCTAAGTGGACTAACAATAAATATGAGATCAATGGAAGGATATGCCTCTTGGTGCCTCATATTTTAAGTGTGGAAAAATCAATTCTGTGGAGTATCATTGAAAGAAGAAAACCATTCAAAGGTTGAATTGATTTATAAATTTCTAGTTCATTATTCTGTGCTCTGAACAATTTTACCTATTAGGTTAACTTTAGGGGACTGAGTTTATGCTCTTTCATCAGGGAACTCATGAACAGATCCATGCAGGGCTACAAGTTGCTTCACATTTTCTATTCTCATGAGATCCTAGACAAGTCTTAATCTTTCTCTTTCACATCACCAGTGTACCCTAAAGAACATCACCTCTGATGTACCAGCAAAAATTAGTTTAAGATATACCCAACAAAATATGGCATGGTTTTCTCTGCCAGTGTGAACTCTGATTATAAACATGGCCAGTTTGTGTGAAGGAGGCTGCTCACAACCTCCCCAACCATTTGGGAAGACGCAGCTGTTACCTATAAGAACTGTTGGGCTAATCTAGGATGTCTCCACTACTTTCTAGTTGTTGTTGTTGTTTTTCATCTTTGGTGTATGACCTAACATCAGTAGGGCTTTGTACTTGATTTTCTCATTTGAAAACTGTAGTTGATAATATCATCCCTTCATTGGTATCTGTGAAAGTCAATCAGCCCATTAATACTGGGTTGGCCAAAAAAACTGTGTATTTTTTTCCATGAAAGACATTTATCATTTTCACCAATAACTTTATTGCTTTAGATATTTTGAGTATGCTGGCTATCTCCCTTGTGGTAGAATGTTGACTATTCTCAGTTAATGTCTTGATTTGGTTTCTATTAACTTCAACTGGTCTGCCCTACCATGGAGCATTGTTCAGTGAGAAATCTCCAGCACAAAACCTTGCAAATCAGTTTTAACACATTCAATCAGTGACAGCACCTTTTCTGTATACTGCACAAACCCTTTTTTTGTGTTTCAGTTGCATTTTTACCTTTCTTGAAATAATAAAGCATAATGTGCCAAATATTGATAATTTTTTATACCTTCAATATTAAAATGATGACACACAAATTCACCAATTTTGATAAGTTTTTAAAATACACAATACAATCTAATAATATTGTTTCAAATGAAGTTAAAGACAATTAAGCACTACTAAAGCCATCTTAAGGGAAAAAAAAAAAAACAAGTGAAGTTTTTAGCCAACTCAAGAATTCTCCTTTCCTTCTTTCTCTTTATCCATCACACATTCTGTAGTCAAAACTGACAGCCACTACAGGATAGAGTGGGTAGCTGCTGTCCTTGGTACTGAGCATATAGCTAAGAAAACGACAAATTTGTTACCAGAATACTGAAACCTGAAGTCTAGTGATAGTATAAGGAAACTTTTAGAAATCAGTGATGTCCGATGTAGATTGAGAATTTAGAACAAGAGTGGAGTTACTATGTTCTTTTTCCCTTTAATCAGACACTTGTAACCTTGAGCATTATTTTTATCTTAATCCTCTGATTTACAACAAATGACAAGGGCTGGAATTAATTTACAAGACTTATTTAATCTTTTTTAATGTGATTTGTTTAAAAAGTTATACCAAAAAGTATTAAAAGTACTTTTAATAAAAGTACCTTTTTTAAAAAAATGTTCATTGTAGCTGCATGTAACTGAATATGCCTCAGTATTTTGTAACATCTATTTTAACACTTACAGAAATTTGTCTTACAGAAATTTGAAAAATTGGTCCTAGACTTAAGTATTATTTTGTCTGTTTTGTTAAGTCAAGTTTATTGAGGTACAATTTACATCCAGAACTTTTTTTAGGTGTATGCTTTGTTACATTTTGACAAATGCATATTATCATACAACTGCTCCACAATCTAGATTTGGAACATTTTCCTCATTCCAGAAAGTTCCCTTCTGCCCATTCACAGTCTCCTCCCTAACTACTGGCCCTGGACAACCACATACCCTCATTTCTGTCCTATAGCTTTGCTTTTTTCAGGATGTCATATCAATGGAATCATATAGATGTGATCTTCGGAGTTTGTCTTCTCTTACTCAGCATAATGCTCTTGAGATCCATCTAAGTTACTGGGTACATCAATTGTTTCTTCCTGTGTATTTCTGAATAGTATTCCATGGAATGGATTCTATAGAATGGTACCATGGTTTGTTTATCTGTTCACCCATTGGGAGACATTTTGTTGTTTATGCTTTTTTTGTCTAGAAATAAATTTGCTATGAACAGTTCTCTACTGATTTTTGTGTGGACATATGCTTTCATTTTTCTGAGAGAAATGTCAGAAGTGCAATTGCTGGGTATATAGCATTATAAATGTGTGCTTAGTGATTTGAAGAAGCTGGCTTCACTCCTTTAGTGTAATCCATCTGAGATTCATCTATGTTGATGCATGCATCAGGTTTGTTCTCTTTTGTTGTTGCATAGTATCCCGTTGTGTGGAAATATGACAATGTGTTTATTCATTTGCTAGTGTGTGAGTATTTTGGCTGTTTCCAGGATTTTTTTTTTTTTCATCTTGTAACACTGAACTTCCTGACCTGTTTTGGAGAATTTGACTAGCAAGCAAAAGTCATAGAAATATCATAATCAAACCACTGTTTTTTATTTATTAAGCCGCAGGATTGGGAAACACTCAATACATGATTTTATTTTTTTAATCTAAATTAGGTGATTTTAGATGATTATTGTTGAATTCCACACTTGCTGCTCTGAGCCCTATATATATAAGGTCTATTAACCAGGGTCCAGTCTTGAGTTTTGTTTCCTCAGCTTTCACTTAAGAGCAGATCCTGAACTCATTCTGTTAACAAAACAGGCTTCTGACTTCCATGTCTGTGTCGTTCAGCAGTGATAGCTCAGGAATGTTTCTACAGTGCACATATTTGACTTTTCTCCTGTTTTTCATCTCCAGGGTTCCTGTTCTTTCTCTATTCACTCTTTCCAGATACCTGGTTTCAAATAATTGGAACATTTATTGGAACATTTATTATATTCATCTATCCCCCATCTATCTATCTATCTATCTATCTATCTATCTATCTATCTATCTATCTATCATCTACCATCTGTCTAATTGTAAATTATATGCTACAAAAATAAAAGTATTCCTGTTTCATTAGTGCAGTAAAAGACTTTTCTCTTTAAACAATTAGTAGAGGTGATGATTTTTAATGGAAGGCTCATAGTCTGTTTGCAATTTGAATGGCTTTATTAAAAAATTCTTTTTTAATTTTTAAAAAAGTTTTTATGTATTTATTTTTAGACAAAGGGGAAGGGAGGGAGAAAGAGAGGGAAAGAAAATCAATGTGTGATTGCCTCTTGTGTGCCCCCAGCTGGGGACCAGGCCTACAACCCAGACATGTGCCCTGCCTAGGAATTGAACTGGCAACCCTTTGGTTTTCAGGCCAGCACTCAATCCACTAAGCCAAACTAGTTGGGGCTAAAAAAGGAATTCTTAATGAAAATCAAGTTTCTGTTTATAGAGAACAGCCTTTAAAGTATATCACATTTAGCATCTTTATTTCTTCTTTTTTTAATTCTATCTCTGTTTATTTAAGCATAAATGAAATATTAAAAGTACACCTTAATAATAAGTTTCCATTATATCACCAAAAGAGAAATTTGAATGTGAAACTCACACACATGAGAATTCTGGAAATGCTAGAACATACTAGTTTAAAAATCCAGTCTAGAGTCCAGTGTTATACAAATATTTTCAGAATATTAGATTAATAGTTTTAATGAAATTAATGGTAGCAATTTTAGTTCAAGACTACACGGAGAGTAATAAAAATGGCATTATTTAAAATCAGGTTTCTGAATATTTAGAAGTTTCTAAGTGTTGTGGATATAGTTTCAGGTATGTTTGCACATATTCATGTTCCTCCACGTAATTAATGGTAGAGACATCTTGAGTAGTGTTGAAGAGAGGTGGTAACCATCACTGGGTCTTTCATATATCCCTCACTTATGGTGAGGGCTTTACTTTTGCCAGATCTAGTCTGGGTCTGGAGACCCTCAAGCAAAGAAAGACTGATCCATACAACAAACTTGGTGTGGTGTTTAAACTTACATTAATAACATTGGACACATTAATGATACTTATTACAATAATATTTGATAAATTAATAAGAATCATCAATAACAATCAGTTTACATAAATGACTGCCTTAATATTCTTTAATGAAAGAATGTTTTAATAGTTTTCCTTATTGTTTTCCCAGTATCTACAATACTTGATAGAGTAATGTAAAACAAGCTCTAAACCTTGTAAGGTTTAGCATGTACATTGTTTTCTTATATCTTTAAAAGGCCCCAGTGGATTTTTCAACATTCAGAGATCTCGATCTTGTCTATCCCTGCCTCAGATCCTCTTACACCACCCTCAGCATCAACTTCCTTCTAGCTCCCACAAAATATGTGGGAGCACTGTGTTATCAATCTACAAGAATTTTGAGGGAACAACCTCCAGTAGTAGTTCTTACCATCTGTGACTCTGCCGAGCAAACACGCCCTGGTTACAAAAGACAAGACAGACCATCACAATGGGATCACAAGGAGAATGATAAATGAGGAAGCTCAGGGTATCTGAAGGAATAGATATGATCAATAAGGGCAGTAAAACCCAACATTTCCTGTCAAGTTTATGGCCATTATGATGGACTCAGCCTTGGTCACATATCCAATCATGTGAATGATTGAGTTGGGAAGTTGAATTTAATAGCCCCACTAGAACCTTCTGAAGTGAGAGAAGAGAGGTGATTCCCAGAAGCAGGATGCTCCCAGAAGAAATAATGAGCTACTGCAGGTAGTTAATGACAGTTTCATATTCCATACAATAGAGTAACAGGGAGACATGAATGAAAATGGAAGGTATAGAAAAGGCTGGTTTGTTTGTTTGGGGCACTAACTAGTAATATCTTCAATAGGCAAGGTAGAGCCCATTGATGATGGGCTCATAGATTACAACTAGTTTTATTTGCTATACCATTATTCTGGGTATAGGAAATATATGTATTTTTGAAAAGTCGGACCAGCAGAGCAGAGTGGTACAAGACTAAAGTCAAGGCATTAAACTAAAGCATTGGTTTCATGCAATAACTAAGATTTGAGAGAAGGAGGGTCTTTAGGCTGGACATACAGATGTTTCTTTGTGAATATTTTATTTATTTGTTTTTATTTTTAATTAAATTTATTGGGATAACATTGGTTAACAGGATCATATGAGTTTCAAATGTAGATTTCTATGTTACATGATCTGTATTGCATTATGTGTCCACTACCCAAACTCAAATCAACTTTCATCACCAGATATTTGGCCCCTTTTACACCCCACCCCCTTGTCTCTGGTAACCTCTATGCTCTTGTCTGTGTCTGTGAGTTTCAGCTTTATATCTCACATATGAATGAAATTGTATGGTTCTTCACTTCTTTTGACTGACTTATTTTACTTAGCATGATATTCACAAGGTTCATCCATGTTATTACAAATGGCAGTATTTTATATTTCCTATGGCGAAGTAGTGTTCTATAGTATACATGTACTACACTTTTATCAAGTCCTCTATCAAGGATGCTTTGGTTTTTTCTATGTCTTTGCCACTATGAATGATGCTGCAGTGAACATAGGGGTGCATGTATCTTTGCAGATGTTTTTGAGATTCTTGGGTAGATACCCAAAAAAGGGATTGCTGGGTCATATGGTAACTCTGTTCTTAATTTTCTGAGGCATCCACAAGACTGTTCCACAGTGACTGTACAAGTCCACATTCCTACCAGCAGTGAATGAGGGTTCCCATTTCTCCAAAACCTCTCCAACACTTGTTATTACTTGTCTTGTTGATAATAGCTATTCTAACAGGTGTGCAGTAGTATCTCATTGTAGTTCTGATTTGCATTTCCCTAATAGCTAATGAAGTTGAACATCTTTTTATATATGAGTTTGCCAGTTGTATGTTTTCTTGGAAGAGGTGTCTGTTAAGGTTCTATGCCCATTTTTTTAATTGGACTGTTTATTTATATTGTGTTGAGGTATCTGAGTTCTTTATATATTTTTGATATTAACCCCTTATTGGAACTGCTATTTGCAAATATTATCTCCCATTCATTTGGTTGCATTTTTGTTTTGTTAGTTCCTTTTGTTGGGCATAGCTTTTCTGTTTGATATAGTCCCTATTCATGTACTTTTGCCTTTACTTCTCTTGCCTTTGGGGTCAAATTCACAAAATTTTCTCTACGATCAATGTCTATAAGTTTAATGCCTATGTTTTCTTCTATGTAATTTATTGTTTCAGGTCTTATATTCAGGCCTTTGATCCATTTTGAGTTAATTTTTGTACATGAGGACAAACTGTAATCTAGTTTCATTCATTTGCATGTAGCTGTCCAATTTTCCCAGCACCAGTTTTTGAAAAGGCTTTTTAAAATCCATTGTGTGTTTTTGGGCCCTTTGTCAAAAATTATTTGTCCATGCACATGTAGGTTTATTTATGGGCTCTCAATTCTGTTTCATTGGTCTGTGTGTCTGTTTTTTCTGCCAAACTGTACTTTTGGTTATCATAGCTCTGTAATAATGAAGATTATCCTTCCTTTTTGTTCATTTGTTCCTTTAGCAGATAGGAAGATCCTCTGGGCCTGGTAATAGGCAGGACTATGCCCATTGACAGCATGAAGCAGCTGCAGAAGATGAGACTTTCTTCTATTTACCCTTGTATGATTAAAATGTTCAAGGTCTTCAGGAAGGAAAGTTACTGTAGGTAGCTAGCTAATTATTAATAAAAAAGGGAAGTAAAGGGAATTAGATATTAAGTTTAATAAACTGGAGAGCATGAGCTTGTTTGCTTTACCAGGAAACTACAGCTTCATACTCCAGGGGATTAGAACATTTCTCCACCAAGGGGATTAACAGTCTTTCCTTCTCACCCACTCTGGTACCAGATTGTTGGAGGTGGGGCACAGGGGGAGGTGCTTGATCAAATAAGCCTGTCAGACTAACTAGTGGATGGAACCATCAAAAAGCCCACAAAAGCTTGGGAAGTTGATTGATCATTTTGAAAAAGGCCCTAGTATGTCCCAAACCCAAGCTAATATAATCCAAGGGGAACAAAGAATCTCTCTCTCTCTGTCTCTCTCTCTGTCTCTCTCTCTCTCTCTCTCTGTCTCTCCTCCCCACCTGGTAACACACTCACCCATTGGTTCTCATGCTATCTCTCCCAGGAGCATGTGACCATGTGGGTTATGCAAATACTGGGGCCTGCAACACATGACATTGGGTCTGAAGAACTGGGCTTTGATATGACGCAGAAACTCCAGACACAGGCTTTTGTTTTGGCCTTACTGAAGAAAATTTGGACTTTTTCCATGGTGGGATGGAGGGAGATGGTACATTGTTAACCCATAGTTAGATTTCCACCCAAATAAACCAAGCCACACCACAATCTCCCATGCATGGGCACTTGGAATGATTTCCTCATGATCCCATGGAAGAACCTAATTTTCTCTGACAACAGTATAAATTGATATCAGGTAGTGTGATACCTCTGGCTTTGTTCTTTTTTTCTCAGGATTGCTTTGGCTTTTTGGGGTCTTTTGTAGTTACACAAAAAATTAATGATATTTTTGTTTCATTTCTTTAAAAATTGACATTGTTTCTCTATTAATTATACTCTTTGTGTTGATACAGGGTTTTATATTCACCTTGAAGAGTTTCTTTCATCTGAAATTTTGTCTTCAAAGTTGATGTGAAGAGCAATGGAAATAATTTAAAAACACACACTATAACCCAGAATGTTTCTTAACCTAGAAAAAATAATAGAAATTTTATCATTTGATTTTTCTACAAATTTTTATAACCTTATAGAGAAAAGAGGAAAAACAACCAGAGTTTATAAGGCAAAATTAAATATTAAACATTAAATTCAATTTTGTCTCAACCCATTATAGGACTGAATATATTTTATATCAAAATAATGTCAAACAACAAATTTTATATCTAAGTAAAATTTTATATAATAAATTTTGCAGGACCCAGGAAAATGATGAAATTAAAAATCATTTACATCCATGAAATTAGATATGCATGGACACAAGCTTTTGAATTATTAAGGGCCAGGAATTTATGGAGGAGTTATTAAGGTAATAGACATGCTTGTTGGTTTTGTACTTGAAATATACAATGTTTTACAGTGTTGCCGCAGATCTCAGACTACAGTAATCCAGGAACTCCTTGACTGATTAGTGAGATCATTAGTATAGTCAGGGCTTCCGTTTCCTTAGTAGGGACCCAGTGTGTTGAAACTGCCAGGTATCCATTTCTGAGACAAACTGAACATTAGAGAATTTGTGTATTTTAAAAAAAATTGTCTGGAAGGAATAGAGTGAGCTGAGTCCTATTCAACCAGAATTGAAACTGTTGACATGTAGATATGGATACAGAGTGGAAGATTATTTAAAGTTTGAGTACCCCAAAATGTGTATTTGGGGTCAAGATCTAACTCTATTTTATTGAATATGAATAAAAAGAGTGCTTCTCTCTTGAGCTATCCAGGAATTCAAGCTTGTCAGAGACAAATTTAATTTCATAATATTGCCCTCTATTAGAAGGACCTCGAGAGCTTGTTTGGAGGTTCTAGCAGAAGAGCATAGCTACTCTTATACCCTTAATCAAAGACCTCTAATTGGGAAGGTTGTCCTTTTCAACCCAGTGTGCAGATTCAGGAGGGATGCACAGGGATCAGTGAGGGACGAAGAGGACACCCGCCTAGCCAGCCAGATCAGCCGAATCAACCCTGGTGATCAGTGGGGTGACAGATGTTGCAGCCAGATTGTCCTGACATGCTACCCTCTATTGACAGGGACAGGGCTATAGTTGGGGT
This sequence comes from Carollia perspicillata, assembly GCA_004027735.1. Classification (NCBI taxonomy): domain Eukaryota; kingdom Metazoa; phylum Chordata; class Mammalia; order Chiroptera; family Phyllostomidae; genus Carollia; species Carollia perspicillata. The sequence goes on from PVKM010001484.1 coordinate 71,102, forward strand.
TCCAGAACTTGGAAAGACCCAGTAGTGGGAGCATAGTATTTAGAAAGAGAGGAAAAATGAAAAGACAAGGTTTGATTTCAGCAATATGGCGTGCCATCAGAAACATCTGAGAATAGCTATCAGGAAGCAGTTCCAATCTTAAAGAGGCTGGACTTCCTCAGAGAAGTTCTCCTAGAGTATGTAAATAATAAGATAATAGCTAGTTAATACCCAGTGGTGGAGCTCTAAATTACCAGGCTCTGCAGATCCTGAATGTAGTTGGGTTGTCTCTGGAAAGGAGTCTGGTCATTCAGTCCTCACTGTATCAAGGTAAATGATTGTGTTGGGCGTTAGCACATGGACATAATTGGGGAACTATCTATGACACAGGCCAGAGCATTCAGGACATGGTACCCTACATCAACCATAGATTTCACTATACATCTGGGTCCACTTGAATATTGAGTCAGTAACATCACCTCAGGGTAATGATCTTCAGTTTTATTGTTAATCTAAAAAAATCCTGAAAAGAATTGTGACTGTCAATCTATATTCACTGAAAATCTATCATAATCAGACCACTTGTTATTAAATAAGTATTATAAGGGAAATATTAAATGTGGAAAGGTATAGATTGACATTCACAAAATAAATATACTTTTCAGGGTTGTCCAACCTTTTGGCATCTCTGTGCCATGTTGGAAGGAAAGAGTGGTCTTGGGCCACACATTAAATACATTGCAACACATAATCACAGGAAAATTTCATAATGTTTTAAGTAAATTTGCAATTTTGTGTTGGGCCGCATTCACAGCCATTGTGAGCTGCATGCAGCCCATGGGCCTCAGCTTGGACACCCCTCCTTAGAGTGTCCAGTAATTTTGTGTTTTCTGTATTTATTTGCCTTTTACTTTAAAAAATAAACCATTTTTCACATTTTCTCATTAGAAAAGCAAGCCCTAACAATTGGATGAAAACCCAAGAAATGGTCACATGATACATAAAGTAAAAGACTAAAGACAACAAAGTAGTGAGATGAAAAATATTGTTGATTTTGATGAAAATTTAAATTAAGTTTATTATTCTATCTTTCAAGAAAGTGTTTCAATTTGGGATTTTATAAAACAGGCATTGTGGACTTCAATCCTGAGGTATTTTAGGGCATAACATCTATATTTTCTCCAAATGTAATTATTTTGTACTATTTTTTGTTCCGTAAAGAAGGATATGGACCTGCAGCTTGATTACAAGGACTTTAAATTCCAACATTTTTTAAAGACTGCAGTGCTTAAGAGGTTTTGTTAAGGTTTTGTGGGAGTATGTTGAAATTGATTATAGTCTTGTCTTTGAAAATCCTAGCTCTCCCTTTGTTTCATTGTCACTGTATATGCAGTAAAAAATATCTCTGGGAGCATGTTGTAACAATTGATTCTAGAATAAAACTTCTGCTAGGAGAGTTGTTGGGATGTAGATGTGTATGAGTGTGCAAAAACCGCATGCAAGCTTGCTAATTTCCTTCCTGCACAGCTACCCCTAGCCTCAAGAGTTTGTAGCAAACATTTTTATAAGTAGGATAAACCACCTGTTTGTATACATTTTTCATTAAATATTTAAACTATGTATCTGTCTTTTTAAAACCCCTGTGATGCAGACCCTTGTTTTATTCTCTTTTACCTCCACTTTTTCATTGTGGGAAAACGCATGATATTTGCTAGCTTAACGATTTTTAAAAGTTATTTATGTATTTATTTATTACATATTGTATTGTTGTTCTATTAAGGTTGTCCCAATTTTTCCCCCTTTGCCTTTCTCCACCAAGCCCATACCCCACTTGCACAGTCAACCCCCACCCTGCTGTCCCTGTCCGTGGGTCATTCCTTAAATGTACACTCCAGTAGAGTTAAACATATTTATATTGTTGTGACACAAATCTCCAGAATGTTATGTTTAAAATCTGATATATCTATACTCACTAAACAACAGCGCTTGCTCTCCCTCTCTCTCTCGCCAGTCCCTGGCAACCACCATTTAAAATTGCCTACTTTAGACACCTCACAGACATGGAGTCGTACAGTATGTGTCATTTTGTTACTGGTTTATTTCATTTAGCATGTCCTCAGTGTTCATCCAAGTTATATCGTGCTAGAGGATTTCCTTTGTTTTTTAAAGACAGAATAATATTCCATTATATGTCTGTACATCCTTTGTGTAACCAGTTGTCCATTGGTGACATTAGATTGCTTCCACCTCTTTGCCACTGTGAACTGTGCTGCATTAAGTACGGTGGGCAAACATCTCTTTGGGGTCCTGCTTCCTAATCTTTTGGGTATATACCCAGAAATGAGATTGCTGGATTTTATTGTAGTTCCATTTTTAATATTTTGAGGAACCTTTATGCTATTTCATATAGTGGTTGCACCATTTTACAATCCCACCAACAGTGCAAAAGGGTTTTCAACACTTCTTATTTTATGGTGTTTTTTTTTTTTTTTTTTTTTGTAATAGCCATTCTAATGGGTGTGAGATGATGGCTTATTGTGATTTTCATTTGCATTTCACCAGTGATTAGTGATTTTGACCATCTTTTTAATGTACTTGTACATTTGCATATCATCTTTAGAGAAACAGCTATTCAAGTCCCTTGCTTATTTTAATTTGGTTATTTGGTGTTTTTATTAGAGAATTGTATGAGTTCTTTATATATTTGGATATTAACCCCTTACCAGGTATATATGCTTTACAAGTATTTTCTCCCATTCTGTAGTTTGCCTTTTTATTTTGTTGATATGTCCTTTGATGCAGAAAAGTTTTTAAATTAGTCAGTTTGTTTATTTTTGCCTCTGTTGCCTGTGATTTTGGTGTCTTATCCAAAGAAATCATTGCTAATTCCAATATCATGAAACTTCTGTGTTTTCATATGTAACTTCTATAGTTTTATGAGCCATATAATATCACATGGAAAGATTTATGCATAATAGAGTTAGTTAAAGACACTGGCAAACTATTTTCCTGAGTGGCTATGCTATTTTAAATTACCATTAGCAATGGAGAGAGATCCAGCTTCTCTGCATCCGCAACTAGGGATCAAACCCTTAACCTTGTCATGTGCCCTGACCAAGCATCAAACCCACAACCTTTTAGTGTACTAGATGTTGCTCTAACCAACTTAGCCACTTGGCCAGGACAAATTTTATTTTTATTTTAGCTCTGTTAACACATGTTGTGACACATCATCATGCTTTAACTTGCATTTCTCTAATGGCTAGTGATGTCGAACATCTTCCCATGTACTTATTTGTCATCCATATATGTCAGTGAAATGTGTCTTCATGTCTTTTTCACAGTTTCTAGTTAAATTATTTGTTTTTCTTTTACTGTTGAGTTTTGAGTTTTTTCTGGATATTCTAGATGTGATTCTTTTATTAGATATTTTGTGGTTTCCAAGAACTTTCCCTCACTGTACAGTTTTTCATTTTACCCTCTTAATGGAGCCTTTACACACCAAAGTGTTTAGTTTGGGCAGAGTCCAGTTTATCAGTTTCTTCTTTTATGAACTGTTTTTATATCCAGCCTAAGAATAATGTCTCAAAGATTTTCTCCTACATTCTTCTAAAAGTGTTATAGTTTTATGCTTTACATTTAAGTCTATGATCCATTTTGGGTCTGTTTTGTATAAGGTATGAGGTTTAGGTTAAGGTTCATTTTTTTTTCTCTTATTGAAGCCCAATTGCTCCAGCATCATTTGATGAAAAGACTGTCTTCATGGACTTGCTTTTACACTTGTCACAAATGACTTGGCTGTATTTGTGTGGAACTAATTCTAGGTTCTCCATTTTGTTCCATTAATCTGTCTATTCTACCAATGTTACAAATAGAAAATACTGAAGAGATAATTGGCAAAGCATACTTATTTCCTTTAAAAATATGGATATGAATTGTTACAAAGTTGCTTTTTATTATCTTAATCTCTTTCGTTTCATGCTAGGTTATTTTGTATTTGTTTATTTTTATTTTCCATGTATTTTAAAAGCTTTCTAGAGTTCATATGTGGGGGGGCTCTGCCTGCAGGGCCCCATCTCCCAGCTGCCACGGATGAACATAACACTACCAAGACATGATCTGCTTGGAGAGGAAAGGTGGCTAACCTCTCAAAGGAGAAGGGCCCTGAGTCCTTACTTCAAATGGTATTTATTAGGCTTGTAACACACAGGGATACAGGTAAAGCTCACCAATCAATGTCAGGCGGCAAGGATCAAATAACAGATTACATATCAAAGAAATCTGAGGGCTTAATCTGAGTCAGTGTCTGTCAGGTAAGGGCATTGCAAAAAACTTCAGGAGACATACTAATTTCCTGCCGGGACACTTATCATATGAATGAAAGCACTGAAAGCAGGCTTCACAGGACTTTACGAATTCTTTCTAATGTGAATCACCCCGGAAACCCCTCTAGCTGTCAGAAGGCTGCACCTCCTCCCCGTCAAAATGCAGGCTTAAGTGAATTAGAGCCAGGAAGTGCTTTTCCCAGATGGAAAAGGGACTCGAGCTATTTTGGGCTATGTCAAAATAGCTGGGGGCGGGGGTGAGGGTCCTTCATCCTCACTTTGGTGCAGCCCCTGAGTCCTTTCTTGATGGCCACCCACAAGTGATCGTGTCTGGCATGGGTTGCCCTTCCTCTGAGGGGTCTTACCCATATACTCTGAATAACCAACCAAGCCTTGGAGGCTAGAGATGGCAGAAGCAGCACTCTTGCCAGAGAGATAAGCTTTGTTTCCTCAGTGGCTCACAGTCCAGAGGTTGCTCATTCAGCCTTAGCCATGGGGGGCAGTTACAACTCCTGAAACCAGACAGAATGGTTCCCAACATTCATAGTTGTGGGAGAGATACATCTTACATTTAACTAAGTTTTTTCAATATTATAACACTTATTAGCTTTTCCAGTCAAATGAGGGTGAAATAATATCTTTAGTTGTTTTCTATGTATTACTCTTAGGTTTGAAAATGTAGCTTTCTTCTGCGTGTATATTGGCCTGTGTGGAACAAAATTCTGGACTATCAAATCTAATAGGATCATACAGTGTTTTGTTTTTCTATTTACATAATGGTGTTTACAATATTAACTGATTTTTTTCTTCTCTTACCCACATTTTATTCCCCTTATTTTTTTTCTTTTTCTTTTACTATGTTGACTAAAACCTTCATACTTGTGTAGGATAGAAGCCTTTCTTTTCTAAATTTGGAATGTAATTTAAACTAGTGACAAACATTTACAGGTTTTCTAAAATAAGCCATTCTTTCATTCCACAAACAAATTGCACACTTATGGCTTCATTTACCTAATAATCATGTAGACTATTTGCATATGTAGTTACAAATGAGATTGATCTCTAACTCCCTTTCTTGTCCCCATTTGGTTTTTATAGCAAGTTTATGCTAGTCTCCAAAAGGAGTTGAGATAATTTCCATCTTAATGCCCCAGTGATAAAGTTCAGTAAGTCTTGAGTAGGTTGCCTCCTAACTATATTTCCTATAACTTTGTTTTTAGTGACTATCCTACAGATCGATAGCAGCACATATACAAAGGTAACTGATCCACTCAAAACTAGACAAAAAATTTTCAGGGCTCAATATATTTCCAGAATATAAATGAATCAAAGTTTAGACCATTTAAAATCAAAGCATGGAAGGAAGAAGAAACTCTTGCCCTTCATGACAGCATGGATGGAACTGGAGAGCAATATGCTAAGTGAAATAAGCCATGCAGTTAAAGGCAAATACCATATGATCTCAGCTATAAGTGGAAACTAATCAGCAAAACAAACAAGAAAGGAAAATATAACCAGAGGGGTGAAAATAAAGAACAAACTAACAGTGACCAGATGGGAGGGGGCAGGGGGATCATGGGGCTAAGAAGGGGAAGGGTCATCAAGGAACACTTATAAAGGACCCATGGATAAAGAAAATGGTGGGGTAGGGGGAGGACTCAATGTGAGAGGTG